>CAUYLG010062923.1:0-29394 GCA_963573385.1 Cacajao melanocephalus | reverse complement strand
CTTATGGCTAGCCAGTTTTCCCAACACCATTTATTAAATAGGGAATCCTTTCCCCACTGATTGTTTTGTCAGGTTTGTCAAAGATCAGATGGTTGCAGATGTGTAGTGTTACTTCTGAAGACTCTTCTCGGTTCCATTGGTCTATATCTCTGCTTTGGTATCCATACCACGCTGTTCTAATTACTGTAGCTTTTTAGTATTTTTGCAGTAAGGTAGCCTGATGCCTTCACCTCTGTTTTTTTTGGTTTTTTTGGTTTTTTTTTGCTTAGGATTGTCTTGGCTATGTGGGCTCTCTTTTGGTTCCAAATGAATTTTAAGGTGTTTTTTTCCAATTCTGTGAAAAAAGTCAATGATAGCTTGATGGGGATAGCACTGAATCTATAAATTACTTTGGGCAGTGTGGCCATTTTGATGATATTGACCGACTTTTTGAGCTTCAATGCTAAAACAGCCCTCTATTTTTCTTTTCAACCAAAACCAGTATAATTTTACCCTTTTTTAAATGTGATCTTTTCCCTAGATAGAAAAAAATAGTTTGAAAACTGGTATAGAAGAGTGGGTCCCGGAAAAATCCAGGATTGCTGGCATTTAGTAACAGTTTTGTCATTAAATTTAGAGAAATTTCTCCATAAGTTCTACTAAGTCTTTCAGATCATGCTGGATTACTTGCTCTCAAAAGTCACTAGCAAACATCACTTTTAGTAATTTCAGTATTCTGCTGAAATCCATTTCTTATTAACCTCATTAGAATAATGTAGTTATAAGATCTACCTGTAACTGAATTAAAATTCTGCTTTGAGTAAATCAGAAGACACTCAAATTGAAAGGACAAGACATATGCCCAATTGATATCTACATATTTATTTACAAGTATCTCATAGTGTTTTTAATAAATTTTTGTTAAAAATTTAATACATTTTCATCTACTGAGAGAAACAATACAAATATATAATCATAATATGTAAATGTTTTAACATAAAAGTGAAACTCAGAAAGAGTTGTAAATTAATGCAGCATAACTGAAAAACAGGTTATCTGTTTTTCCCTCTTTTTCCAATTAAAAAATGAAACTTTTCCTTTCTACCTTTTGTGAAAAACAATATGGACTAGTCATTGTTCTTCTTAAACCAATGTTCCTAAAGCTCTGTTGACGTTAGCTTCCAATTTTTAGTCTTGAGAGCTAACTTTAGAAGTTTTCCGCTCATTTAGCATGTATTTAGCATCTTCTAACTGCCAGACCTGGAAGTAAGTTTCTGAGGGCCAAAGATAAATAAATTAAACCTTCCTACATTTGTAAGATTACAAGTTTGATATAGGAAGCAGAAATCTACAAAACTAATTACTGTGTACACTGAGTGTACATAGTGTGGTTGTGAAGAGTAAGTGAGAGAACAAATGCAATAGCACAGTGCCTGGCACACAGGGATCTCTAGGGACCAGATCCTTTTAGAATCATCTATTGCTTTATTCCTAACAATTCCCCATCTACCATTAATGCTGTAATAAATATTGTGCTAAGGAGAACTTGGCAAAGTAGACCAAGCAAAGACATCGCATTACTGGACTGCAACGTAAACTAATAAAATCACAGCCTGATATCAGATAGACTCATTTGAAAGAATGCTTATTGTACTAGTATATCTCACCTGCAAGAAAGTTTCTTACATTGATATTGAGTGGGAAAAGAATTTGGACGGCAGGCAAAGTGTCAGTGGTCAACTAAAGTCTTTAGAACCCTGAGATTAAAGGGAATGAGTGCTCGCTTCACCTCTGGATGTTTGTGAAGCAGCAGTTTTACTGCTTATTATCACAGAAGGAAGTAAAGCAAAGTGCCGCCTGGAGAAGCTGTTTGGGAGGCTAGGGACAGGAGTAAGAGGGGCTGTGGCACTGAACAGCCTGGGGGCACAGAGTAGTTTTAGAGAACAATCAAACTTCCCCAATGTTTGGAGGAAAGTATAAGAAATAAAAGGAAGAAAGTGCCTATAGCCTAGAGGCATCTCACGATTATGGCAGGGGAAACAACCAAGTTCATCTGGGCCATGTATCCAGAGGGTAGAAGTGAACGTAAGTATCTGAATACATGCTAACTAGAGTTGTATGCATGGCTAATAATAAAATTTCTCACTAGCATAATGTCATAAATCTATCTTAGACCAACAGACCTTAAAAAGCTATCTAGGTGTAGGAACTAAAGGAAAATATGCTAAGGTGACACAATATAAATCTGAAATGACCAGTTTTACCAAGAATTGATCAAAATTACGTAGTTTCCCTGAAAACACTAAGTCACTTTTTTATATGCCTGACATTTTTGGCCTATGATTTTTGAACTAAGACACTAAATTATAGTTATTATTCTTATTATTAATTAGATATCATGTCAGAAGACCAACAATGCTCTTTTTAAAGCAGAAGCACAAATTTTTACAAGGATTATTTTTAGATACAACAACATAGCTATTAAGAAAGAATCCAACATCACATTTAGCACTGTGATTAAGTAACAAAGCGCTGATTGGTCGCTGCAGTAATATACAGGCATAGGTTGTCTCAGGATAAAAAAAAAATTATATTTTCGATCATGTCATAGCAAAGCTAAGGTGGCTTACACCAAAGATCTTTCAATTCTTTGGTTAAGTTAATCCTAGGTATTTAATTTTATGTGTGGTTATTGTAAATGGGATTACCTTTTTATCTCCTGTTCACATTGTCCATTGTTGGCATATGGAATTGCTGCTGGATTTTGTATCCTACAACTTCACTGAATTTATTTATTAGCTTTAATAATTTTCTTGTAGGGTCTTTGGGTTATTCCAAATATAAGATCATATTTGCAAACAAAGATAATTTGACTTCTTCCATTCCAATTTGGATAGCGTCTATATCTTTCTCTTCTCTGATTATTCTAGCTAGGACTTTCAGTACTATGTTGAATAACAGTGGTGGTGAGAGGTGGCATCCTTGTTGTGTTCCAGATCTTAGAGGAAAGGCTTTCCATTTTTCCCCATTCAGTATAATACTAGTTGTGGGTCTGTTGCATAAGGGTTTTATTATGTTGAGGTATATTTCTTCTATCTCAAATTTTGTGAGGGTTTTCATCATGAAGGGATGTTGAATTATATCAAATGTTTTTCAGCATCAATTGAAATGATCATATGGCTTCTATTCCACATTTTGTTGATATGATGTATCACATTTATTTGCATATGTTGAGCCATCCTTGCATCACAGGAATAAATAGCATTTGGTCATGATGAATGATCTCCCTAATGTATTGTTGAATTTGGTTTGCTAGTATTTTGTTGAGGATTTCTGCATGAATATTTATCAGAGATATTGGCCTGTAGATTTGTTTTGTTTTGTTTTGCTTTGAGACAGAGTCTTGCTCTGTCGCACAGGCTGAAGTGCAGTGGTGAGATCTCTGCACACTGCAACCCCAGCCTCCTGGATTCAAGTGACTCTTCTGCCTCAGTCTCCCAAGTAGCTGGGATTACTGGCATCTGCCACCATACCTGGCTAATATTTTTTGCATTTTTAGAAGAGATCAGGTTTTGCCATGGTTGCCAGGCTTGTCTCGAACTCCTGGCTTCAGGTTTTTAAAAAATGTTTTAAAACTTGTTTTATGACCTAACATATGGTCTGTCCTTTAGAATCCTTCATGTGCTGAAGAAAAGGATGTGTATTCTATAGCTCTTGGGTGAAAAGTTCTGTAAATATGTGTTAAATCCAGTTGGTCTGCAGTGCAGATTAAGTCTGATGTTTCTTTGTTGGTTTTCTGCCTGGGATATCTGTTCAATATTGAATATGGAATGTTGAAATATATAGCTATTATTGTATTGGGTCTTATCTCTCTCTTTAGCTCTAATTATATTTGATTTATATATCTGGGTGCTCTAATGTTGGGTGCATATATGTTTTAAATTATTAAATTATCTTGCTAAATTGACTCTTTTATCATTCTATAGTGACCCTCTTTGTCTCTTACAGTTTTTGTCTTGAAATCTCTTTTTTCTGACTTAAGTATAGTGACTCTTGCTCTTTTTTGGTTTCCATTGGCATGAAATATCTTTTTCCATCTTTTTATTTCCAGTCTATGTATATTTTTGTTGGTGAAATGTTTTTTGTATGCAACAGATCATTGGTTTTCTTCAACCATTCAGCAAATCTGTGTTTTTCAATTAGAGAGTTAGTTCATTTACATTTAATATTAGTATTGATAAGTAAATATTTACTCCTGCCATTTTGATATTTGTTTTCTGGTTGTTTTGTGGTCTTCTTTCTATCTTTCCTTCCTGTCTTCCTCTAGTGAAGGTGATTTTCTCTGGTGCTATGATTTAGTTTCTTGCTTTTTAATTCTTGAGTCTCCATGTTTTTGGTTTGGGGCTACCATAAGGCTTGCAAATACTACCTTATAACTCATTAATTTAACCTGGTTACAGCTTAACACTGTTTGCATAAACAAACAAACCTTAAGAAAAAGGAAAATAAATAAAAATTCTATGCCTTAACTTCATCCCCCTGCTTTTAATCTTTTTGTTGTTTTATTTATATCTTATTGTACTTATCATGTCTTGAAAAGTTGTTGATGTTATTATTTTTTATTGGTTTACTGTTTAGTCTTTCAATTTAGGATAAGAGTAGTTTACACACCACACTTATAGTGTTCTAATATTCTGTGCTTTTCTGTGTACTTACTATTGCCAGTGTATTTTGTACCTTCAGGTGATTACTTATGGCTCATGAATGTCCTTTATTTTCTGATTGAAGTACTTCCCTTAGCATTTCTTGTAGGATAGGTCTGGTATTGATGAAATCCCTCAGGTTTGTTTCTTTGGGAATATCTTCATTTTTTTTTTTTCATGTTTGAAGGATCACCAGATATACTATTTTAGGGTAAAAGATGTTTTTCCTTCAGCACTTTAAATATGTCATGTCACTCTCTCCTGGCACATAAGGTTTCCAATGGTACATCTTCTGCCAGATGTATTGGAACTCAACTGTATGTTATTTGTATCTTTTCTCATGCTACTTTTAGGACCCTTGATCTTTGGTAATTTAATTATTAAATACCTTGAGGTTAGTCGTCTTCGGGCTAAATCTTCTTGGTGTTCTATAACCTTCTTGTACTTGGATATCCATATCTTTTTTTAGGTTTGGGAAGTTCTCTAATATTATCCTTTTCAATAAATTGTCTACCCTTATGTCTTTCTTTACCTTCTTGAAGGCCAATAACTCTTCTATTTCCCCTTTTGAGGCTATTTTATAGATTCTGTTGGCATGCTTACTTTTTAAATTATTTTTCCTTTCGTCTTCTTTGACTTAATTTTTGAATAGCCTGTCTTCAATCTCACTAATTCTTTCTTCTACTTCATCTATTCTGCTATTAAAGAACTCTGATGCATTCTTTGGTATGCCAATTATATTTTTCAGCTCCAGAATTTTTTTTTAGTTTTTAAAATTATTTCAATCTCTTCGTTAAGTTTATCTCACAGAATTCAGAATTTCTTTTCTGTGTTATTTTGAATTTCTTTGAGTTTCCTCAACACAATTATATTAAATTATCCATCTGTAAGATCACAAATCTCTGATTCTCCCAAATTGGTCTCTCATGTCTTATTTAGTTCATCTGATGAGATCATATTTTCCTGGATTGTGTTGATGCAAGTATATGTTCTTTGGTGTTTGGGCATTGAAGTTTTCATCACATAGTCTGGACTTATTTGTACTCATTCTCTGGAATGCTTTCCCAATTTTTGAAAGGAATTGGGTGTTGTGGTCTAATCTGTATGTATTCTAGAGGGCACCCCAACTCCAGTAATGCTGTGGTTTTTGTGACCTTATAGAGGTACTGCCTTTACGGTCTTGGACAGAAGAATCCAGGCAAATTTTCTGGATTACCAGGCAGAGACTCTTGTTCTCTTCCCTTACTTTCTCCCAAACAAACAGGGTCTCTCTCTCTCTCTCTCTCTCTCTCTCTGTTCTGAGCCACCTAAAGCTGAGATGGAGTGTCATGAGCACCCTTGTGGGTACCACTCGTATAACTGAGCTGCATCAGCCCTAAAGCTAACACAGCACTTGTTCTCACCCAAAGTAACCACTACCTGGTTACTGCCCATGTTTTCTCAAGGCCCTGGGTCTCTGCAATCAACCAGTCGCAAAGTCTGCCAGGGCTGTGTCCTTGCCTTCAGGGCAGTGAGGTTCCCCAGGCTCCAGGTAGGTCCAGAAATGTTGTCTGGGAGTTAGTGACTAGGGTCAAAAATCCTAGGAGTCTACCTGGTGTTCTGTTATACTGTATCTGAGCTGACACTCAAACCACAAGATACAGTCCTTCATACCCTTCCCTCCTTTTTCCAAAGGCATAGGAGCCTTACTCCATAGCCACTGCCAGCACAGACCATGAGAAGTACTGCCAGACAACCGTCAATGTTTCCTTGACGCCTTGAGACCCAAGAGCTATTAAATCAGCTTATAGTGAATGCTGCCTGGCCTGGGACCCACCCTTCAGGGCAGTGAACTCCCCTCTGGCCCAGAGCAGCCCCAGAAATGCCATCCAAAAGTCAACTCCTAGAATCAGGGTCCCCAAGAGCCTGCTTGGTGCTCAATCCCTCTGTGGCCGTGCTGGGACCTAAGGTGCAAGACAAAGTCCCCTTTACCTTTCCCTGTGTTTTTCTCAAGCAGAAGGAGTTTTGCCCCATGACCACCACAACGGGTAATGTCCTGAGTCTCAGAGGCTCACCCAAGGCCCTCAGCATAGTATCTGGGTATTGCTGCTAGTTATTCATGCCCACAAGACTCCAGTTGGTAGGTGATGAATGCTGCCAGGACTGAGTCCTTTCCTTTCAAGGCAGTGGGTTACCTTCTGGCCCAGGGTGTGTCTAGGAATGTCATCTGGGAGCTAGGCCTGGAATAGGGGCATCACAACTCTGGCTAGTGCCCTATTCTGCTGTGGCTGAGCAGGTATCTAAGATGCAAGAAAAAGTCCATCCCAGTCTTCCCTCCCCTCTCCTTAAGTGGAAGGAAGGGGTCTCTTTTGGAGCTCTGAGCTATACAGCTTGGGGTTAGGGGAGGGGTGATACCAACACTCTCCTACTGCCCTGGTTGGCGTCTCAGTATGGTACCTGACCCTACAGTCCACTGTCTCTAGCCCTAGCTCAGCACTGGAGAGTTAGAGTGCCTTTCAAGCTCCTTCAGAGTCACACAGCACTGTAGCCCACAGTGACGAGATTTGGAGCAAGTTCAGACCACTGGGCTTAGCAATTCCCCTCTGTCTAAGGCTGGTTTAAATGCTCCCTCCATGGGCAAGTGACAGCTGAGTTTGGTCCCATGTTCCTTTCTGTTCTAACAAGACGTACTGAATTAAATGCCTCACAGTTGCTCACCTCAATGCCCAGAGACAGTCTCTGCACCATGTGGCCACTGCCAGGGGTGGAGAAGGGTTGGCGTCAGTGATGCAAGCCTGTTTTTTATATCTCTTCAGAGCCTTTTTGAGCAATACAAAGATAAATCAGGTACTATTAGGCCTCACCTGATTTTTGGTTCTTATAAAGGTGTTTGTGTTTGCATTTTGTTTTGTTTTTTTGTTTTTCTCTGTAGATAGTTGTAAATTGGTGTTCTTTTGGCAGAGAGGTCGGGGACTATTGGTGGAGCCTTCTATTCTGTCATCTTGCTCTGCCTCTGTTCTCAGCTGCCATGTGGGCCTGATTTGGTGACTCAGTAGAGAGTCTGCCTCATGTATAATGGAGATATGAGGTCTCTCCAAACCTTCTGTGATATTTCCTTATGCCTCACAATTCCTGGTCACCTGATGTGTGGCTGAATTTGCTATTCACTTCTTTATTCCGTATCAACATCTCGTCATAATTTACTAACATCACTCAGAGGCGACATCTCTCAGGACACAAATAACCATACTATGTAGACAGCTTTTCACTTGAGATTTTAGCGTATCCACGAACTTCAAACATAGTGTTGGACTTTCTTTCTATAGTTCATGGACCACCCAGTGCATATTAATTTTTTCCTGCTCTTGGTATTGTTCCTACATTGCCCTGATGTATCTACTTCACAAATAGAAACAATTTAATTTTTATAACTCATAAAAACATAAGTATTTATTTTAGTAATATTTGTGTGTGTACTGTTTTGAGTTGTTTTGAAATACAAATAAATTGTAAAAACACCTTAAATAATAAAAGGTATATACAGATTTTTCTAAATAAAAAGACCTTGTAAAGGACAGGTTTCAGGCAAAGTTTGGCCTGAGGTCCACCTTAAATTCTCTCTGATGATGTTGACTTTGTGTTCTTTCCATATTAACTTTTTCTTCATTTTGGGTTCCAGAAACAATCTGGATTTATATGTTTTCCCATCTACTACCAGGAAAAGAACACACCTCTACCCATAACCTTTGAACAAGACTCCTAACTTTTCCTCTCACAGACCACATAGATTATACAGCTATTCTGAACTTAGCAATGAGATAAGGTGGGCTGCATTGGTCTAAATGACACAGACCAATAAGGATCCAATCCTGAAATTCACAGTGGGATTAACTCTACTCAAAGGATGGATCTAATGTACTAGAATAGAAAAGATGTCACTGAGAGATTTATACTCTACCCTCTCTAGTTGACATCTATACACACCTCATAAACATATGAATGTTTGTGAAGATACTAAGGTATGCAAAATCTGTAGGAAGATATATTAGCTTTTAGAAGTAACTGAGATATTATCAAACCAAGCTATTTCAGACAAAAAGGAGACAGCTCAAAATTTTAAACAACTATACCTATATGCTCATGTCTAAAGTGCTCAGAAATATTCATTTTTCCTTGTCAAACTTCTTCCTGAGCCTCTTTATGGCCTAGCGGTATTTGGTTAAATGTACATTCATCTTCTTACAATGTTTCTACTATTCCATGGTAATAATTATGTCAGTAATAGTTCACATTTGGAAATGGTAAGGATTGAGCAGAATAAATAAAGCCCACATAATGGACAGCAATGCAAGGACTCTTTGCCCTGACAATATAGTGAATTATTTGGTCGGTCAATCCGGAAGCTTCCACCTCTGCTGTCTGGAAGAATAGCTCTTGTTGACTGCTTCCACAGCCATCCATAGTTGAGATAGGTATAGGCAAAATGTCTTTCCAGAACAAGATCAATTTAGTAATTCTGTTGAGAGTTCTGGAGTCCAAGGGACTGAATGATCATCCAGTTTCTATCATTTCTACTTGAAGATATGTTAGCAATGTACTCTTCTGAGTTAAACAAAATTATTTTCCCCATTTATTTACCCCTTTCTTTCTCCATGCCCTGTGTTATATTACTTTGCATTTTCTCCTAAAAGAGGTATCACATATTCTCCACTTCACTAATTTGGTATTGTCATATGACTTGCTTGGCCAATGGCATGACAGTAGACATGATTTGGGCAAAGGATTGAAATGCGCATGTGTATTTGAGCTTGTGTTCAGTGCATGTGCCACCATCATGAAAGGATCATACCCCAGAAAGTCCATTGCTCATGAAAGAATAATTAAGACAAAATCCCATGGCCTAGAGCCAGCCAAGCTGAACTTAACTTACTCATTTATATCCTAGCCAAACCACAGAGATGTAAGTGCAAAATAAAAGCCTCTTATTGCATGCTCCTGAAGCTTTGTAGTGTTTTTTCACAAGGTGTTATTAGGAATACAGATGTCAGAGACAACATTAGTATCCAGAAGTGGGGTATTGTCACAGCAAAAATTTATAATGTGTAGCAGTGAGTGTAAGGTTAATCGAGGACAAAATAACTAATATAGAAGACCAAAAATTTAGATTAATACTTATTAAGAGAAATTGAAAAGACAGAGACATGTCTTATGTAATGGTCAAACATTTGTTAAAAGCATCGCCTGTAATAAACAGGGAAACAGGAAATATGCCTAATCATCTTGTTGAACACATCAGCTGGCTCTATTATCTGCATTTGATAAAGAATATTTTTTAAAAAGAACAAACTCAGAGAAAAACAGCAAATTTGTTTTGTAAACAAAAATTGGAAGAGAATCCAGAAAGTTCAGAAAATCTAGAACTTGGTTAGAAAATAAAAGTGCTCTCCAACTTCAATAAAAGATTCAATTTAATACAAGTACTGGAGGCCAAGCAAGTCACGGGCATGTCCAATAAATGCAATTGGAGGCATAGATCAAATCAAAGGTGGTGTGGCCATCACCTTGAAAAGAATCAAGGTGATACTTCTTGGATCTGGTTCTCCCAGAAGCCAACTATGAGTCAAGCATTCAGGTGTAAGTGATTTATGAAGGAAGTGCTTCTGGGAGAGAGCAGCAAGGGAAAGTAGGAAGATAAGAAAATAGATAAAACCAACCACAGTGCAGTGTTAAGCCTCAGAATCAGCCTGAAGCCATGGGGAACTTTTTGTGTATAAATCAGCATTTCAAAGTTTGTCTTCTTCAGGCAAGAAATTGGGTTGATTTTTGTGTGCTACATAAATTTTGGACAGTCTGTGACACCACATTATTTTATGTAAAGCTGATTGATATATTTACTACAAAATTTGGTAGCATCAGATATCAGATCTGTCCCATTATGCCCTAACCAAATCCAAAGCTCATATGATATTTAGTTTCTAAATATTCTAGTAGAAATTTCAGCATTTTGACAGGCTCTCTCACACTCAGTTTAACCTATATTGAAAAATGTAAGAGAACATACGATTGTTTGGATAGGTATAGAAAATTGTACTCTACCCCAAATGATAACTTTGGGCACTTCTATGTCTCCATGCTTTTACTTCCTTCCATTTATTTGTTTGGGGCAGAGACTTAGCTGGTCCAACTCTGTACTCAACTCCAGAGTTCAGGGCTTGCAGTCATTTGGTGATTGCGGTCTTCAGGTAGAGAGTACTCCCTTAGTGATGTTACAAAATACTGTTTTTCTGTAAAACTAAACATATCTCTTTTATTTTTTTCTTTTTTTCAGGGGCTTAAAACAACACAAATTTATTATCTTCTTTTTATTGCACTTTAGGTTCTGGGTTATATGTGCAGATCATGCAGGATTGTTGCATAGGTATACACATGGCAATGTGGTTTGCTGCCTCCATCCTCCCGTCACATACATCTGGCATTTCTCCCCATGTTATCCCTCCCCAACCTCCCTACCCCCTGCTGTCCCTCCCTTGCCCCAATCAACAGACCTCAGTGTGTGATTCTCCCCTTCATGTGTCCATGTATTCTCACTGTTCATCACCCGCCTATGAGTGAGAACATGTGGTGTTTGACTTTCTCTTCTTGTGTCAGTTTGCTGGGAATGATGGTTTCCAGATTCATCCATGTCCCTGCAAAGGAAACAAACTCATCATTTTTTATGGCTGCATAGTATTCCATGGTGTATATGTGCCACATTTTCCTTGTCCAGTCTATCATCAGTGGGCATTTAGGTTGGTTCCAGGTTTTTGCTATTGTAAACAGTGCCTCAATGAACATATGCGTGCATATGTGTTTATAATAGATTGATTTATAATCCTTTGGATATATATCCAGTAATGGGATTGCTGGGTCAAATGTAATTTTTATTTCCAGGCCCTTGAGGAATCACTGCACTGTCTTCCACAATGGTTGAACTAATTTACACTCCCACCAACATTGTAAAAGTGTTCCTATTTCTCCTCATCCTCTCCAGCATCTGTTTTAATGCAGGCAAAGAATAAGCCACTCTGAAAACAATTCTACTCATCGACTAATGTTTTATTTCTACCCTACAAGTGTTGGCATCTTTCCAAAACTTGTAAGGCACTTAGATTGTATAGCACAGCATGCTTTTCTCTTACTGACATAAGCCTTATGGTCACTTTGCTGTCTCAAAAAATATATATCAAATTTTATCCATCCCTCTTCTATTTAAAATATCTTCTCTTTTATTTAGTCTACCAAGTTATTTTGAACCTGACTTCTCGAAGTTTTTGGAGAATCAGTTGAGGTACTATATAGGGATTTACTATGAAAAAAATTGAAGCCCTAAATAAGCAAATGATACTATTTTTAGGGAGGAGTGCAGTAATTTATATGAGATCATGTATGTTGGAATGCATTCTTAAGTAGCACATACTATCACAAGTACAATATAAATATTTTATGTAAAATAATTACCAGTTATTTTTTTCTAAAAGCACTATGTCAATCTTCAAAGAAAACCTTGAGAAGAACCAGAAGAGGCAATACCATTCTAATTTTCTTTTGTTATTTGTAGTCACATCTGCCTTTCACATGAGAATAAACATTTATTTTTTTAAGATAGGGCTCTGTCTTACTCCTGTATCTTTTTCCTCCAGACAATGCCTCACCCACAATATAAATGCAAAATATATATAGCATTTAAACAATTGGAGAAATTAAGTAGATCTTTAGTAATGCCTCTTATACAAAAGCCACAGAAGAATTTTGCTTCTAATCTAGCAGTAATATCAAGGTAGATAAATTATAAAATTAGATTTTTTGAGCCTATCAGAGAACTGAGGTCACAAGGTAACCCAGTAAACAGAAATTGAAAGAATGACAATAGTTTCTGTGGAGACTATTAGCTGCTAAAAGTTTAAAGAATACAAAAAATTATAGCTTTTCTAAAAGAAAAATCTATAAAAATAAGAACATAATGAATAAAGAGATAATCCTTCCATTGAATTGGAAATGCCTTATAATGAAGTTTTAAAATATTTGTGAATTATGATAATTTTATATGTAGACTATGATAGTTAAAAATTTATTTTGTAAATACCAAAGAAACCAATAAAATAAGACAAGAAATAATAGTTAAAAATGTATGAGATAAAAAGGCATGCAACATAATTAACTTACCAAAAATAAAACAGGAAATTAGGAACTGATGAAAAAAGAGTGTATAGGAAGTATAGAAATTAAACATTAAGAGAGTAGACTCATTCATAGAGATAGAGACTAAAATGATGGCTACTAGGGGCTGGTGAGGGAAGGGGAAAGTGGGAAAGTTTAGGAAAATATTGATGAAAGAAATGAAGTTTTAGGTAGCTAGGAAAAAGTTCAGGAGATCTATTATATAGCAAGGTGACTACTGTTGATAAAAATGCATTGTAAGTTTAAAAATTGCTAAGAGAATAGATTTTAAGTGTTCTTGCCACAAAAAAAATGTTAAGGATGAGGTAACTTATAATTAGCTCAGTTTAGCCATTTCATCAAGTACACATATCTTAAAACATCATGCTGCACATGATAAATATATACAAGTTTTACTTGTCAATTAGAGAAATAAGTAAATTATAGAAAAATCCAAACATATCAATAATTAAAATAAATGTGTCAAAGACTTCAATTAAATGGAAGAGCATAATAATAGATATAAAACAAGGTTAATTATGTGTTTATAAGACACAGACTTTAAACATTAAGACACAAACAAGTTGAAAATAAAAGGATGTAAGAAAATTACAATATGAACACTAAGCAGCAGAAAGCTAGTATAACTTACTAATAACAGACAAAATAATGTTCAAGATACAGAGTGTTATCAGAGCTAAAAAGCACAATTCTGCAATCAATCAGTGGTCCGATAATGAAGAAAACATGGTGCTAAATGTATACATACCCTATAACAAAGTTCCCACATATAGAAAAAGGATTTAACAAAACTAAAGGGAACTAGAGACAAATCTCCAAAGCATATTTGAAGACATTAAGATGCCTCTTTCAATAATAAATAAAACCAGTAGAGAAATTCATAGAAATGTGGAAACTATAAACTCAATCTCAGTAACCTGAACTCACCGCATGAGTTATTATAGATAAGCAAATTAAACCAAAATGAGATACTACTGAATACCCACTATAATGGAAAAAATAAAAATATTTAACAGCACTCTTTGCAGAGTATGTTGAGCCACCAGAACTCTCAAACAAGGCTAGTGCAAATGTAAAATATCACATACATATTAAAACTGTTTTCTAGTTTCTTAAAAGTAAAACAATTTTACTCATAGATATTGAATCCAAGGGAATGAAAACATGTATTTACAAAAAACCTTTTAAATAATGTTAATTATAGGTTTACTTATAATAGCCATATGGTAACCAATTTGCTTTTCACCATAAAGAAAATAGATAGACAATTTATGTTGAATTTGAACCAGTGAACACTACTCAGAACTAAAAGGAATAGAACACTGATATTCCTAACAATATTAATAATATCAAAAATGTTATAACAAGTGAAAGAAACTAGAAGAAGAGAGTACATAACGTATGATTCCATTTATAGTCATGTATCACTTAATAATGAGGATATGTTTTGAGAAATGTATTCTTACATGATTTCTTCCTTGTGCAAACCTCATTGAATATACTCACACAAACCTATATGATAAAGCCTGTTACACACCAAGGCTCTATGGTATAGCATATTGCTCATGGTATTATTATTGTAATAGCCTATATATTATGCTATTATACTGAATACCACAGGTAACTGTAATACAACAGTATTTCTGTATCTAAACATATGTAATACATATAAAAATATGGTATAAAATAGAAAATGTGGTACACCTATAAAAGAGACTTACCATGAATGGAGGTTGCAAGACTAGCAGTTACTCTAGGTGAGCCAGTGAGTGAATACGAAGGCCTAGAGCATTACTGCACTCTACTGTAGACTTTATAAACACTGTGCATGTAGGCTATATGCAATTTATAAAATATTTTCCTTTTCTTAATCATAAATTAGCTTACTGTAACTTTTTTTACTTTATAAACTTTACTTTTTAAACTTTTTTGCTCTTTATAGTAAACATACAACTGTACACAAAATTTCTTTGTTTCCTTATTTATAAGCTTTTTAATTTTTAATTTTATCATTTTTACTTTTTGAAACTTTTTGTTAAAAACAAAGACACAAATACACACATTAACTTAGGTCTACACAGAGTCAGAATCACCAGTATCAATGTCTTCCATCTCTACATCTTGTCCCATAGTGTAGTCTTCAGAGGTGATGACATGCTTGGAACTGTCTTCTCCTAGGATAACAATGCCTTCTTCTGGAATATTTCCTGAAGGTCCTGCCCAAGACTGGTTTACAGCCAACTTCTTTTTTTTTAAATAAGTAATAAAAATATACTCAAAAATAATTATAAAAACATAGTAAAAGCATAAACTATTAACATAGTCATTTATTATTATTATCAAGTATTATATGCTATATGTAATTGTTTATGCTGTGCTTTTATATGACTGGCAGCCCAGTATGTTTGTTTATACCAGGATCATCACAAACATGAATAATGAGTTTACCTATACCTTATAATAGCTATGATGTCACTAGGTGATAGAAATTGTAAAGTTTCATTATAATCTTATATGATCACCATATAGGCAGCCTATCATTGATGGAATTGTAGTTATGCACATGACTGTATATAAAATTATAGAAGAGACAAAACTCAACTATGGTGATAGTAAAGAGATTTTAAGGGGTTCTTCTTCATAAAGCCCTTGTCTGACTTGACTGCAAAAGTGCCCATGGGAACCCTGCATGTTGATGGAAAGATATTGTGTCTTGATATTCTGTCATTAAATTTGATTAAATGTTACATTTAAGATTTAAACATTTCATGGTGTATAAATTATACTACAATAAAATAGTCTTAAAGTGCATTTAAAATGCATCCCTCTTTAAAAATGCATTTAAAATGCATCCCTTTTTAAAAAATCAATTTAAACTGTTTTAAAAAGCTGAAAAGAATGGTACAACCTTGCTGTTACAGATTAGCTCAAAATAGTGCTATCAAGAATGAGTTCCAACCTTAAATATACATTTATGAATATGAAAGACATCATTACTTCCTTCATATGGCAGACAGTCTGTACCACATCATAGATGCATATACTTCTGCCCTATTTCTCCATAAATAGCTTGTAAATTTGCTTGAAGACAATCCTAGTTTTTTGAGTGCTGAAGATAGATCATGTGCTTATAGAAAATCTGTGACCTCTTACTTTAGGTCTTTTCAGGCAGAGGTCTTGATATTCATTTAAATTATTCTCCCAATGGATATATTACCTGAACTTATTCTGCTAAGGTAATCAAACTATAATATGTGTGTGTGTATATGTGTGTGTATGTGTGTGTGTATAATATTATATGTACTATTATAAATAGTAGCATATATATGCATATATATGTAATATATATATGTTATATATATATATATATATTATATATATATGCACCATTACTCTATATTTACTATCACTAATCACTGATTATATGCCAGGCATTTCCAAAAAAATCTCTCTAACTTTTCAATATAATAAATATAATATAATATATTTAACATTGTCTTTTAATGGAAGACTTTTATTCTTTAAAATAGATAAAAAATGATCCTTCAATATGTAAATGCTTTTAGTTTCACAGATACTTTATTAATAAATAGATTTATTTATTGGTAAGCAATTAAGTGTATGATAAAACATAGATTCAAACCTGGTTCTGCCTTATTCCAAGATTATGTGTTTAACCATCCTTGTTTATATATAACCTCCCAAACGAAAACACACTACCTTTGAGGAATAAAATTGACTATCCTGTTTTATATACTTTTGTATCCTGAGCATAAAACATGTCCATGCCAAAAGGAAAATCACATATAAATATTTCATATGTTGATCTGTACAGAATAGAACACACAAGAATTGAGAGAAAAAAAGACAAAAGGAAAGAAGAAAAAATAAGACATTTTGACCTCAAATAGGCAATGCCATTTCTACAAAATGTTGGGAGAACAGAGGTTCTTTGCTTTATTTTTTTCTTTAATCTTTTGATCAGAAGGTCAGGTCCTTCAAAGAGTACCTGTAAAGATTTCAAAGGGCTGTACTTGAAGCAGACATTGGAAACAGCACCTATTACGTTTTTCAGATTAGAATGAAGGAGTGTTCATTGTCTTACTTGTTCATGTGATTCAAAAAGAGAGAAGAACAACTCTAAAAGGTTTGGAGCTGAAATATAGTGGAATCTGCCATTATTAACTTTCTTTAGGCCACCTAGCTACAAAAGGAACAGAAATATATTTTAGTAAAAGTTTAGAATGCCCATAACCTTGAGATAAAAGTATTTTTAATATTTTCAAAAATGTTGAATTTGTTTTACTTTTCAATTTTTGTGTGAGAATCAGAGGGTACATGTGCAGGTTTGTTACAGAGGTATATTGTGTGCTGCTAACATTTGGAGTATAAATAAATCTATCAAATTTTGAAACCTAATTAATTCATACTTATTTTACTATTAATATAACAATTTTCTGGGGAAAATAATCTCAGCTCAGCTTTAGAATTGATATATTTTACAAGATAGGAAATCAGTTTGTCATAAAATTTAGAAGAAAGCTACTACATTTATTCATAGTATTACTTATTATTTAAAACACTTTTAGAATCAAATTTTAGCATATTTAAATTTGACAAATTATTTTGAGACAGAAAATCTATAGGATATACAAATTTACAAAAAGCTAGGTGTTAAAGCCCTCATTATTTTCCAAAGCAAGAAATGTATGTGAATATTTTTTTAAATAATTTTTCAGTAAAAAATAAAATGAAGGAAACAAAAATCAAAAGAAGAATGAGAGTCTATATTTCCAGTGATCATATATGATGTGGTTACATTTACAGAAGGACTGTATAACTGTGTTTAATTAAAACATGGGGCATTTTATCTCTAGATTAAACTGTCAAAATGTGAGTGATGAATATTGGTTTTGGGAGAGTTCAATACAGATTTTCCCAAAGGGAAATTGTATGCCTCCCTAGTTATGTAGCAAGCCAGGCTAACAAAGCAGTTAGACCACATGAAAGATTACCAAACTGACTCTGGAAATCAACAGAAAAGTTTTGAAATTTACCCAGCACGTCATAGTTTATTAGTTAGTTGGTTAGTTAGCACATAGACTTGACAGTCTAAACCAAGTATACAGGTACTGCTGGAGATAAGCTTAAAGCTGTTCCAATCCAGCTGTGTAATACAATTCTAACCTATGTAACATTCATAATCTAAGTTCTAACCTTAAGATGCTGGAAAATGAACAAGAAATTAAATCCAAAGTAAAGAGGAGGAAGTATGGGATACATAGAAAAAAGAAAAATCAATGAAAGAGACTAAAATAATGATAATTAGCAAACCCAATATAATTTATTTTGAAGATTAATATCAGTTAGTATCCAGAAAAGATGAATAGAATATGTAAAAAAGAGAATATAATGGAAAAGATACAGGAAAGAGTGGAAAATATACAGAAAAGAATGGAAAATGCCCACTGTCTGATTTCAAGGCTCACAAAATAGCTACAGAGGTTAAGAAAGTTTGTGTTAGGGTAGACAAATATAATAGACTTCATGCCTAGACCTATCTATGTATGACCAACTAATTTTTGGCAAGGCAATTCACTGGGGAAAGGAAAGTATTTTCAACAAATCATGCTTGTAATTTGAATAAATTGTTGATTCAGAGTCCACCCAGTCCAGAAAGTGGCTGACTTCATGGTCTAATTTCAATAATTTTTTTCATTACATTTTTGGAATTAAAAGTAAATTGAAGGTTAAAGGTAAATTTGAACTTTATATATGTATTATATATATAATATATACAAACATACACATATATATCTCACACACACATATATATACACACATACATATATGTGTGTATGTGTACCATTCTTCTCATATTTTATGTATCTATTTATTAAATTTCTCAAATTAAGGGGTTTCTGTCTCCTACAGTGACTTAATCAAGATTCATTAATTGTTAATCAGGAATCAGAAGGGTTCCTATTTCTTGAGAGCAAAACTCTTTTCAGATCCTTTGGCATAAGTCAAATCAGATGTTGTTCTGTCTTAGTATGTTCCATTTTGAATTGCTTCTCCCATAGGCACAATCTATAATTGACACATTTTTGCTTCCCCTGTTGTGCCATGTTTTATTAAGCTAATATGTCTTTAGGGTATTGTAGGTTCAACTAATTGTGGATACAGATCTTTGTGAAATATAGCTCTTAAGTTTTATATCACATATACTTCTAGCCACTTCTTGTCTTTTATAGAGTAAGCTTCTTTTAATTCATCTTACACTTACTAACACCTATTAAATTCAAATAATTAGTTCAGGAATTATCAATAGTGTACATGTTTAAAAAAAAGTTGAAAGTGTTTTAATGGGCATGTATTTTATTTTTTCTTCCAAACACAGAGACTCTCCTATGGAGATCCAGTATCTTTACAAACAACTTCAGTAGGTGGATAATCATTATTTGGTTAACTCTAATTTTTAAATGTTTTGCCTTAAGTAGCTATATTTTCTCTGGAAACACCAAGAACTTCGCAAAAGATCATATCTAAGTGGTCCCTGGACATGAAAATATTGCATTTTACTAGTCATCATAAAAATGCATTGTAAAATAATAATTCAATATCACTATACATCTGTTAGAATGGCTAAATGCCATACAAACAACTAAAGATTATATTTTGATTGTTCTGCTGCCTCTGATAGGACAAAATCTGCATAGTTCTGCCAAATAACAACTTGTATTTCTGGGTGCCTGAAGAAGATCTCACTGACATCACAAACAATATTTGCATATTTTTTCACTTTTGTACCCCTAAATTTTCTGCCAACAACAACAAAAAATCTTGAAGAAAATTACCACAAGAAATGATGCAAATAGCAGTCTGATAGCACTAAATAAAATTAATGACAGACCGGCTCACAAGAATTCTTCCAAGGTCCTATAATATGTATACATTTAATAAAAACACAAGCAAAATATTGTTTCGTCTCTTGCTAAACACAGAAATAAAATCTGGATGCACTGTAGTTATACATAAAAAATGAAACACAATTCTAGAAAAAAATTCAGAGTAGTGTTTTCATAACCTTCAAATAAGCAAAGATTTATTGAAAAGGACACAATGTGTGCTAATTATAAACAAAATAATTAATAGCATGAAATTTTTTAAATGAATAACTCTTATTCATCAAACAGCAAAATATAGGTATAGGTTAGTGACTGAATGAGACACTTTCTGTAAACATACCCAACAATAACACTCATATTGAGAATAAATGAGCTCTTAAATATTGCTAAGGAATAGGCAGACAACCCAGTAGCAAAAGGAAGAAAAATAAAACATGAATAAATCCTTCACAATAGAGGATATATAAATGGCCTCTGGACATAGGAAGGTGTTGCACTTTATTTTAAAATAATAATTGAATGGCACTACATATCCATTAGAATGTCTAAAATACACACACACACATACACACACACACACACAAATAGCAAGCATTTGGAAAACTATGGCACAACTAGATCTCTCATGTACTGACTGTGAAGTGTAAATTTGTTGCAGTAGTAGAAAAACTGATTGACATAATCCATTCATATGTAAAATATATGTAGCATGTGACCTAAAAATTTCACTCTTAGATAGATATGTACCCAACAAAAATGAATGCATAGTTGTAGAAAACGTTATACTTACAAATGATTATGGCAACTTAACTTGGCCTAAACTAGGAACTCTCCAGTTGTCCATAAGTAATAAAATCAATTAATTGTGGAATATTTATACATTTGAATACTATAGAGCAATAAAAATAGAGGAACCATTGCACATTTTAAACATTTGAATTTCAAAAACCTTAAGTTTAAATATGGTTATACACAAATGAGTCAATAATTGTCATTTCAAGTTTATAAAATTTTCAAACAAGTATAACTAATGTATGATAATAGGCTTTACAGTAGTTGTAACTTCTATGTTGTTAGTGACTGGAAGAAGGCAAGAGGGCACCTTTGGAATGCTAGTAGTGAAATATTTGTGACTTACTTAGTTGTTACAGATGAAATATATGGCCTCAAGATTTGTGCAGGTCTTTGTAGGTATGTTATATTTCAGATAACAGTGTTCTTAATAAATATGTAAATAAATAATCCAGGAGAGAGAGAATGCTAATTTGGAGTAGAGTACGAATAAAATGGTAAGAAGTGGTTCAATCTATTTGGAAGGTAAAGTCAATACTATATGCTGAAAATTAACTGTGCAGTGCCATAGAAATAAATTATAGATGACCTCTGAGGAACTAGAAAGTTATACTTGGCATTTAAAAGAAGAAACAGCAGGATTTTGGGGGTAAGGTCAAGTATTTGTTTTGAGACATGATAAATTTGATGTGCTTTTAAATAGTCAAGTGGCGAGAAAAGGAAAAAAAATCTCATATTCCTATTCACCATGCCAAAGTGAAATCTTGGAAAAAATTAAAATACAAAAAGTTGAAAGAAAAAAAGATTATACAAGTTGGCATATCTACAGTAACATAAAACTAGATGTCATTTTAGGAGCATTTTTTAGATATAGTGAGAGAAATTCATACATATGAAATATTTCATTATATAATTTCTAAGATTCATTAGCCTAATATAGCTGTAAAACCATAAATTTAAATTGAATTATTATTTACACATCTCTTTCATAAAGTAAGAATTCTGCAGAGAAAAACAAACAACAGTTTGGGTGTAGGATGTTTGTGAAGAACAAATACATCTTGTCTAATGAGCATATATATACACTGAATACAACAAAGAATATATATCCTCCTTTTAAGCACACATGAAAGATTTTTTAAATTGAACACACAGAACCATAAATCAAAAGTCAAAAATATATAAGAATTGTACCTATTAGATTTCTAAACATAATACAATCTTGTTAAAAATACAATGAGCATAGTCAGTGGTTTAAGCTGGGAGAGTTTATTTTTATGTTCAATAGTCCATATCCATGGAAAGATAAATAAAAGGATACAATTAAAAACACCTTTATTTGTATGTTAAATTACATTATCATTCCAGTTACACATCAATAATGAAAGATATTCTCAAATAATTATGTGTTGAAACAAAAATTTAATCAGTTAAGAAAAACATCATATAGGAAATGATACTTAGAAATGATCAAAAACAAATTTCTATAATTGTGTATATTGGTTCTTTAAAGAAGAATTTCTCAAAGTTTTTATTCTTGAGACTGTTAAAATACTAGGAATTATTGAAAAACCTTAGAGATCTTGTGCATGTAGGAAGTATCTTTCAATATTTTCCCTATTAGAAAATAAAGCAGACAAATTTTTAAAATATAATATTGCACAAGCACAAATTTTATTAGCCATAAGAACAATATGTCATCAGATATTATCTAGTCTCTGGAAAATTCCACCTTGCTTCATGAGAGTAGGAGAGGGAAAATAGTGAATAATATGTAATATTTTTTGAAATAGTTTTAAAGTCATAACCCTTTGATAAGATCTCAGAGACAACCAGGTGTTTCCAAGACACATTATGAGAGCTTCTACTTTAAGAAAATATATTGTATATATTCCTTTAAATTGTTTTTAAGAGAAATTTATAGATTTAAATAAGATCTATTTAATAATCACACAAAACTCTTACTACTAAAAATTATACAGGCTGTCAATTAATAAGTTAAGTAACATCAGGGAAAGAGTAGAATATAAAGAATAAAACTATAAAAATAAAGAATAAAAATGTAAAAATGTCAGAAATTAAGTATAAAATTAAAGAGTAACAAAGAATATCAATAATAACCTAGTTACTTTATAATATTAAATAAAATAGACATACTTCTGTCTATATTGAAGAAGACAAAATATAAATATGAATATGAGGAATAAAATAGTATTCATAAATATAAAGAAATACAATATTCATAATTTGAAGAATATAAAGTGAGCATATTACAAATACAGTAAACGTAAGCAAAATAAGAAAGAGAAAGGATCCTCAGGAAGGATCTCGTAGTCTTTTTGTGTTGTGTCCCCTGCCATAAAGTCATATAAGCCTCCTCTAATCCCAGATTATATAAAGAACAAAAGGTGGAAAAAGAGGACAAGGTAATAGGAAACACTAATAATTAAAAAGAGAGAAGGAGAAACTCAGAGGAAAGATTTTTAAACTCAAGAAGGAATTCACAAACTTAATGTTTACATGTTAAGTCCATACATTCTACTACACAGATAGATGGTAAGCTTGTGATGAAAATCAGTACTGAGTTAGAGAACTTTTTCCATACAGTTTAATGAACATAATAAATGATTAGTGTGAATAAATGTGCAGTTCTAATACCAAAACTTATTATTTAGAGGACCTGTTATATCGATGTTTCTCTCAGACTATTTTCACCTAGTGATAATTCATGGTAAAAGTCTCCCTCTTTCTCAAATCGTGTTGCTAAGAACAGCCTTGGGACTGCCAGATATTGCTGATCCCAGCCATGTGAGTGTTGTTAGTGTGAAGGTGGGGCTAGGCCACGAGCCACAGTGTGATTTGCCTTAGACAAGTCTGCCTACCAGCCCAGGGAAAGATTAATTGCTTCCATGGTTTTTCCTTCACAGTTCCTTTCATGGGGTTTCATTTTCTGGGCCCCAGGGCTTTTGTAAAATAAGCAAGTGAAAAATAGAAGATATTTTATTCTACTCTTCATTCCCTTGGTTCCCATAGGCAGTGAAGTGAATTAAAAATGAAATGTGAGAGAGTGGGGAAGAGAAAATCTCTTTAATAAAACTGTGGCTCTGTTCCTATTACAAGTGTTTTACATTCTGGCTACATATTACATGTGGCACAGGGACCCAGTCCTTTAGAAGAGATATTTTCAGGGGGAAACAAATAAGAAGGCATCAGCTCTGAAGCTTCTTCAGTATTTGTGGATTTTATGCAGGAATATAATCTCACAGCTCCTCCACTTTCTCCTCTCTTCTCAGGAAAAGCAGCTTCTCCCACTGGCATAAAGCTACCCAACATTGACTGCCTTTCATCTGGGCCAATTATCTTTCTTCTGATTCTCTTAGCAGAGGCAGTAGTCTCTCCTTATCTGCAATTTCAAGGTCCTTATTTGACCCATCTTGGGCATGAATTATCCCTTTGTCCAGCCTATCCACACCGTCTATGCTATCTGCCTTTTAGTCACTGAGTAGCCATCTCAGTTATTAGGTCAACTGCTGCAGTACCTTAGTGTTTGTGTTTAAATTTAAAAACAAACAAACAAATAAACAAAAACCCTTATTATACTTAATAATGGTCGCAAAGCTCAAGAGTAATCATGCCAGTATATTGCTGTAATTGTTCTATTTTATTATTGGTTATTTTTGCCAATACCTTTCTGTGTCTAATTTATAAACTAAATTGTATCATAAATATGTATGCATTGAAAAATATATATATATGGTTTGGCACTATCCATGGTTTCAGGCATTTGCTGGGGGTCTTGGAAAATATTCCCTGCAGTTAAGAGGAAACTACTATATTTCTCTTTCTGTTGATTCATTAGCTTTAGTAATTTATAAAAGGATGAATTTGGGCTGGCTCTTTTGGCCTTTATTAGAGGTTTACTTTCTCACTCAGGGTGGTGATGGAGAGAGGAGCTACTCAAAGTTGCTAAGGTATGTTTAGCAAATTGATAAAGAAAACTCTCTAGCACATAGCCAACTGTTAAGAGCTCAAAAATCATCACATTTTAAATGATGAGTAGGATTTCTACAAAATTCTCTATTCTTTGGGGAAATGATTCTCTAACCATTTACTAAACTTCCTATTTTATATGCACTTAAAAAGTCTTATGTATATATATAGCTCTTAATTTACCTACTTGGAGCATGTATTTGTATAGAACCCATAAATAAATTGTAATTTAAAAGACTTAATTTGTTCCTTGAGATCTTCACAAAGCTCTCCACTATGTAGGAATTTTAAAAATTAAATGAAAAGTTAAAGAGTTGCAGTTGCACAATGAGATTTTAAAATTAAATTTTAAGAAGCAATATGACATTGGAGATTGAAAGAAGAAAAATGGATAGGAGTGGGGAAGCTGGAACAGATAGACAGGATCAACAACATGAAGCACCCATGAAACACTGATCAAGTGCTCAATCAGATAAGATGTTTTTTCCCAATATAGTATGAGCACCTTGATCTGGCAATGATTTACATCCAAAGATAAGAATTAGAAAAAATATCCTAGAAAAAGTAGTGAAGAATGAAATTATAATAACACCCAGTGCAATTAAACAACTAGGTTATGTGATACAACTCTTGCCCCTTTAATTATTCTAATTATTCCTAAAAAGAAGAGATCTATATTACTAATAGAAACTAAGAAAGTGGTCCATGGACACAGGCAGAATAAAATTCAATGCTTATTCACAGCTCAGTCTATTTCAGGTACTAGGATTTCTATTGATTATTTTGTTTGTTTGTATTTTTCTTATTTAATCCTGATAAAAACCCAAGTCCAACTAGCTCATATACATTTTTGTGGGGGAGAACTGAATGTATTTTTATAAAAATAATAAATAGAAGATAAGATATAAATATAATATGACAACCTTCTCCACTTTGAGTTTCATATGATACACAATATGTAATATAAAACTACAATAACTGACAGAGCTTTTCTAGAACAGCTCAGGGCCTGCATCCACTGGGAAAGACCAGATAATTGAGTCTGGTGTAGTAGGCATTGAGCCTGTATTCCTGGCCAGCAGCCCAAAGCCTGTGACCACAGGGGCTGACTTAATGGCAGGGTAGACATAAAGCCAGAAGCTGCTGAGGACAGCTTCATGCTGAGGCGGGCCTAAAGCTCAGTGCTGCTTTGGAAGTTTGGCATTGGAGTGAGTTGAAGCTGAGTGCTACCAGGTGTGGCCTGGTTTTGAGTGTAGATCAGGGTGTGTGGCCACTAAGTTTGACCCAGTAGTGGAGCAGACTAAAGATAGAGTCTGCTTTGCAGTTCTGGAGTCTGGGTCTATGAGGTCCAGCCTAGCACCTGGGCAAGCCTGGAGGATCAATCTGTCGGCATTAGCATAGAGGTGGGGATCAAAGTGGCCTGCTCAGTGCTAGATTTTATTGTATCAAATCTGGTTTTGGAGTCCAAGGCAAAGTTCTGTGCTCACTTCCCTGTCCTTCCTCCACGTGGAGGATATCTCTGTCAGTATCTTCTTGACTAGGGGTGATATAGGTAATGTAAAACTATACTTTCTACCCTCTTTAATGCAATTTTTCTTATTTTTGTGTTACATCCGGATGATATAATTCCTCACCTGTTTTGCAAAGCTAATGTGAAAGTATTTAGATGTGTGAATAGTTGTTCAAACCAATGTTTTTACAGGGGACAATCTCTGTAGAGTCCTAGACCACCATCTTGCTCCCTTGGAACATTCTTAAACTAGTTTTTCTCTCTGTGTCTCTCTCTGTGTGTATGTGTGTTTGTGTGTGTATGCATGTGTGTGTGTGTGTAGCACACATATATTTTCATTTATCTTGAGTAAATGGCAAATGACAAGATATTGAATTGCTGGGTCATAGGATAGGTATATATGTAGTTTTGTCTGAAACTGTTAGTTCTCCAAGTTGGTTGTATCATTTTTGCTACCCACCACCCACCAAAAATGAATGTTTTTTGTTTTCTCCATGTAGAAAAGATTTGATACTATTAATCTTTTCTATATTAGCTCTTTTAATATTTGCAAGGAGACACTTTATTTTCGTTTTAATTTATATTTTTCTAAGGACAATTTTCATCAGCTTTTTAATGTGTTTGCTAACCACTCATACATTATCTTTCTAAATCTATATTCCAGTCCTTTTCCATATTGAATTGATGTGTACCTTGATCAAATGTCAATAAAAAGCACATAATTGACTCTACTTCTGGACAATCAATTCTGTTCCAGTGATTCATTTTCTATGCTTAAATTTTACTACACTGTCTTCATTACTTTAGCTTTAAGTAAGTCTTAAAATCATATAGTATAAATATTCTGATTTTTTTTTACTTAAGAATGCTTTTGCTTTTTAGTTCTTTGTATGTCATACAAAATGATTTTTGCACATCTTGCACTGAAGCTGTTCTAGAGACAGTTTACATTCCTTTGTGAGAGCACATACCTTTACATTGTTTTCATATTTGAATAGCAATTTATTTGAATATAAACTTATAGACTATTTCTTTTCTTTTCAACAGTTTGAAGATATAATAATTACCAGTTAAAAATGGTTTGGCTTTGGTGCTATCAGCAAAGAGAGTAATCCAGTTATTAGTGAATCTCATTTTATCTGTGTTCAGAAATGATTACCTAGTTTGTTTTTTTTTTTCTTTTTGACAGTTTGTCATAGTCACAGGGTCATTATCTAATGTAGTTCTGAGAGATTGTTTGTGCTTAATGTAAGACTACCAACCTACCTGTGAGAATTAGGCTGTTCCTATCCACATAAAAGTATATATATTAGCAAGTCTGGCTTCCAAATATCAGAGCTTACTTGCCATTGTTTCTAAGATGTTTTATTTTTTCTGGTTAGAAATTATCCATTATTTATTTTTAGTTCCCCAAATACAATGCATAATTATCTTTTCTAGTTGATGTTACCCTTCCTCTTTTTCACTGATTTTCACCGGTGTCACTGTGATGCACCTACTTTCAGTTTTCTTGTATTCACCCTTTTTAGTGTCGTGTGTGTGTATGTGTGTGTGTGTGCAGGTATGTTTGTGTATCTTACTTTTATTTTAGGTTTAGAGGCTAGATGCACAGGTTTGTTATATGGGTAAATTGCATGTCACTAGGATTTGGATACTGCCACCCTGGTAGTAAAAATCATATTGATAGGTAGTTTTTTAACCCTCTCCTTCCTCCCACCTTCCCATTCTAGTAGTCACCAGTTCTTGTTGTTCTCATCTTTGTGTGCATTGTACTCAATGTTTAACTCTTACATAAGATGTGAGAGAACCTATGAAATTTGTTTTCTGTTCTTGCATCAGTTTGCTAAGAATGATGGTTTCCAACTTCATCCATGTGCCTGTGAAGGATATGAACTCATCCTTTTTTATGGCTGCATAATATTCTGTGTTGTATATGTGCCACATTTTCTTTATCCAGTCTATCATTGATGGGCATTTGGGTTAGTTCCAAGTCTTTGCTATTAAAAACAGTGCCACAATGAACATATGCATGCATGTGTCTTTATAATACAACAATTTATAATCCTTTGGGTACATGTCTAGTAATAGGATTGCTGGGTCAAATGGTATTTCTATTTCAAGATCCTTGAGGAATCGCCGCACTGTCTTCCACAATGGTTACGCTAATTTACACTCCCAGCAACAGTGTAAAAACATTCCTTTTTCTCCACATCCTCTCCAGCCTCTGTTGTCTCCTGATTTTTTAATGATTGCCATTCTAACTGGCATGAGATGATATCTCAATGTGGTTTTGATATGCATTTCTCTAATGACCAGTGATGATGAGCTTGTTTTCTTATGTTTGTTGTCTGCATAAATGTCTTCTTTTGAAAAGTGTCTGTTTATATCCTTTGGCCACTTTTTGATGGGGTTGTTTATTTTCTTCTTGTAAATGTGTTTTAGTTCTTTGTTGATTCTGGATATTAGCCCTTTGTCGGATGGGTAAATTGCAAAAATTTTTTCCCATTCTGTTGGTTGGCCTTTATTGTCATTCAACTATAGGCACAGGTTGCTCTACTTGTCTATTTGTAGTTTAAACTTTACATGAGAACAAAAGTTATTCCATTGTGTCAATTGAGTATGAAACGTATTCTATCCTGCCTCACTGTGGAACAGAAACCCTGCCTCCCATGATGGTCAGAGTCAAGTAGTTCTGCAGTTATACTAACCAATTTCTGTATACTGGCATGAAGAGTTAAAAGTGACCTTCTAGGGAGAGAGATCCAAGATGGCCGATTAACAACAGCTCAGGATTGTAGCTCCCAATGAAAGCACAGAGAGCGTTTGGACACCGCAATTTCAGACGAATTTCTGTTGACCACAAACTGGGAGCTACCCAACGGAGGAGCCATTCAGGTGGCCAGCGCGACTCTTTTGGCGGGCGCAGCTGTTTTGCCGGCTCCCCAGCATGGCGCAGTGCTTCTCAGTGCGGAGTATACGCGACTGGGTGCCCTTTGAGTCGGGCTCCACTGGTCCCATCCCCACAAGAACAGCAATTGGAAGCACTGAGGACTGAGAGTTTCACAGTAAGCACAGCTGAACCCGGGAAAGCCTAGCTCTGTGGGGAAAGGGCGTCTGCCGAAGGAAAACTAAGAAACAGAAAAAACTTCATCACCAACAAACCGGACATCCATTCAGACCCAATCTGAAAGTCGGCAATTACAAAGATGACAGGTGGATAAATCCACAAAAATGGGAAGAAACCAGTGCAAAAAGGCTGAGAACACCTGAAATCAGAATGCCTCTCCTCCTACAGGGGATCGCAGCTCCTCATCAG
>CAUYLG010062921.1:0-29156 GCA_963573385.1 Cacajao melanocephalus | reverse complement strand
CAGAGTCTCACTCCATCACCAGGCACCAAGCTGGAGGGTAGTGGTGTGACCTCGGCTCACTGCAACCTCCGCCTCCCGGGTTCAAGCAATTCTCCTGCCTCAGTCTCCTGAGTAGCTGGGACTACAGGTCAGCACCACCATGCCCAGCTAATTTTTTTGTACTTTTAGTAGAGACGGGGTTTCACCATGTTGGCCAGGATGGTCTCGATCTCTTGACCTGATCTGCCCGCCTCGACCTCCCAAAGTGCACATTTATCTTTAAAGTAGAGTGATTTATAATCCTTTGGGTATACACCCAGTAATGGGATTGCTGGATCAAATGATATTTTTGGTTCTAGATGCTTCAGGAATTGCCACACTGTCTTCCACATAGTTGAACTAATTTACACTCCCACCAACAGTGTAAAAGCATTCCTATTTCTCCACATCCTCTCCAGCATCTGTTGTTTCCTGACTTTTAATGATCATCATTCTAACTGACATGAGATGGTATCTCATTGTGGTTTTGATTTGCAGTTCTCTAATGACCAGTGTTAATGAGCTTTCTTTCATATGTTTGTTGGCTCCATATATGTCTTCTTTTGAGAAGTGTCTGTTCATATCCTTCACCTACTTTTTGATGAGGCTGATTTTTGCTCTTGTAAATTTGTTTAAGTTCTTTGTAGATTCTGGATATTAGCCCTTTGTCAGATGGAGAGATTGCAAAAATTTTCTCACATTCTGTAGGCTGCCTGTTTATGTGGATGATAATTTCTTTTCCTGTGCAGAAGTTCTTTAATTTAATTAGATCCCATTTGTCAATTTTGGCTTTTGTTGCCATTGCTTTTGGTGTTTTAGTTGTGAAGTCTTTGCCCATGCCTATGTCCTCAGTGGTATTGCCTAGGTTCTATTCTAGGGTTTTTATGGTTTTAGGTCTTACGTTTAAGTCTTTAATCCATCTTGAGTTAATTTTTGTATAAGATGTAAGGAAGGTGTCCAGTATCAGTTTTTTGCATATGGCTAGACAGTTTTCCCAACACCATTTATTAAATAGGAAATCCTTTCCCCATTGCTTGGTTTTGTCAGGTTTGTCAAAGATCAGATAGTTGCAGATGTGTGGCATTATTTCTGAGGCCTCTGTTCTGTTCCATTGGTTTATATATCTGTTTTGGTATTAGTACCATGCTGTTTTGGTTACTGTAGCCTTGCAGTATAGTTTGAAGTCAGGTAGCGTCATGCCTCCAGCTTTGTTCTTTTTGCTTAGGATTGTCTTGGCTATACAGGCTATTTCTGGTTCCATTTAAAGTAGTTTTTTTTCTAATTCATGAAGAAAATCAATGGTCCTTGATGGGGGTAGCATTGAATCTATACATTGCTTTGGGCAATATGGACATTTTCATGATATTAATTATCCCAACCCATGAGCATGGAATGTTTTTCCATCTGTTTGTGTCCTCTTTTATTTCCTTGAGCAGTGGTTTGTAGTTCTCCTTGAAGAGGTCCTTCACATCTCATGTAAATTGTATTCCTAGGTATTTTATTCTCTTTGTAGCAATTGTGAATTGGAGTTCACTCATGATTTGGCTCTCTGTTGGTCTATTATTGGTGTATAGGAATGCTTGTGATTTTTGCACATTGATTTTGTATCCTGAGACCTTGCTGAATTTCCTTATCAGCTTAAGGAGATTTTGGGCCGAGATGATGGGCTTTTCTCAATATACAATCATGTCATCTGCAAACAGAGACAACTTGACATCCTCTCTTCCTGTTTGAATACCCTTTATTTCTTTCTCTTGTCTGATTGCCCTGGCCAGAACTTCCAATACTATGTTGAATAGGAGTGGTGAGAGAGGGCATCCTTGTCTTGTACTGGTTTTCAAAGGGAATCCTTCTAGCTTTTGCCCAATCAGAATAGCTCTTATTATTTTGAGATAAATTCCATCAATACCTAGTTTATTGAGAATTTTGAGCATGAAAGGGTTTTGAATTTTATTGAAGGCCTTTTCTGCATCTATTGAGGTAATCGTGTGGATTTTGTCATTGGTTCTGTTAATGTGAGGTATTACGTTTATTGATTTGCATATGTTGAACCAGCCTTGCATCCCAGGGATGAAGCCGTCTTCATCGTGGTGGATATACTTTTTGTTGTGCTGCTGGATTTGATTTGCCAGTATTTTATTGAAGATTTTCACATTGATATTCATTAGGGATATTGGCCTAAAATTTTCTTTTTTTGTTGTGTCTCTGCCAGGTTTTGGTATCAGGATGATGTTGGCTTTATAAAAGAAGTTTGTTTTTTCTTTGTCTATGCAGATACATACAGAGACTGGGATATGTAATAATTAAGTATCCAAAAGACCATCCCACGATTCTAACAATGCATGTTGCATCTATAATTCACAAAGACGGTCAACGAAATCATATTCACTTCAACCCTATTTCATTTTAGAAAAAATGTTTTAAAATAGTTACATTCAAACGTTAACTTCCTTGATACCATGCTGCAGATTTCAGCACTGCTAAGGTATTGCAAGAATGCCTAGGCCAGGTACAGTGGCTCACACCTGTAATCCCAGCACTTTGGGAGGCTGAGGCGGGCGGGCAGATCACCTGAGGTCCAGAGTTCAAGACCAGCCTGGCCAACAGGGTGAAACCTCGTCTCTACAAAAATACAAAATAAAAATATCCAAGCATGCTGGCAGGTGCCTGTAATTCCAGCTACTCGAGAGGCTGAAGCAGGAGAATGGCTTGAACCTGGGAGGTGGAGGTTGCAGTGAGCTGAGATGGCACCATTGCACTCCAGCTGGGGCAACAAGAGTGAAATTCCGTCTGAAAAAATAAACAATGCCCAACCCTCTGGTGTATCTAGCAACATTCAGTATGAAGAAAGAGATGCCCCAGTCTCAGCCCATGGACTAATTAATACAGTGAAGCAGGTTCCTGTCTTTTACCCTTCCTATAAGCAGTAGTTTATTATACACATCTTGTATTTTTTAATTTTGTTGACCTTTTTATACTTTACTTTCTACAATGAGTTACATAAAAATTTAACTGCTTTTAATAGGTGGATGTACTGATTAGATAAAATAATGCAGAAAGTGCCTAGCCTAACCAGATTTAATGATAATTCAGTGACTGTTAGTAAAAGTTGAATACAGAATAAGATTTTTGACATTGCTTATGACACATTAGAAGGGATAAGTAGTAACCTTGCCTTCATATTTCATGTGTGGTCTTGACAAATATGACAAGGGCTACAGGAATAGCTTCATCTAATAAAATTGAAAATTCTTGGGGAACTAATCTATTCAAGTGTGAATTTTACAAACCGTATAAAAGTAGATCAAAATAATAGCAAATAATCTATATCTGTTTTTTTGCAGTACTTCCTCGGGCCAAATTGTAAGCTAAAAACTGTCAAGACATGCATCATGAAGAATCATTAGACAGCTGATTCTTTGACAATAAGATGAATCTTGTTATATTTTCGAAAAATGTGCTCTGTCCCGTGGACATCACTGACATTACCTAGGCATTTGATTTTAAGTGTTTATAGCATCCTTATTTCTAATAGAGTGAGACAGAAAGATGAAGAGAGGAAAGAGAGGGAGGAAGAGAACATAGGAAGATGGGTGGAAAGGAGACAAGAGAAAATTCAATGATACTACTGTGGGCAACATATCTCATTCATTCATTTATTGGCCAAATAATGTTCATTGTGGGCTTGCATTGAATCACTAACTAGTCTGATATTAGCATATCAATTTCTCCTTCAGTGTCTTTGCACTTTTGTAATTATTCTGCCTTGAATACTTTTCCCAAGATTTTAAAATATATCACTCCTTCATTTCTGTGGTAGGCAGAATAATGCATCCCACACCAAAGATGTGCATGTCCTAATCCCTGGACCCTGTGAATATGCCACTATACAGGGCAAAAGATTTTGAAGCTGTGATTAACACTAAGGACATTGAGAAGAAGAGAGTATCATGCAAAGATGTGATGTTGGAATAAGAGTAAGAGAAATGCAAGGAGAGGCGACTTGATTTATTGGCTTTAAACACGGATAAAGGAGATGATGTACCAAAGAATGTGGGGAGCCTTTAGAGCTAGAGAAGGCAAAGACACAGATTTTCTCTTAGGGCTTCAATACCACCCTGCTGATACATTGATTTTAATTCAGTGATACTCATGTCAGACTTGTGGCCTACAGATAAGATAATAATTTTGTGGGGATTTTTGTTTGTTTTTATTTCAATAGTCTTTTTGGGAACTGGTGGTCTTTGGTTACATGGATAAGTTCCTTACTTAACGATTTCTGAGATTTTGGTGCACCCATTACTCGAGCAGTATACACTGTACCCAGTGTATAGTCTTTTATCCCTCAGCATTCCACCATTCCTCGTGAGTCCCCAGAGTTCATTACCTCATTTTCTTATTCCCTTGCATCCTCATAGCTTAGATCTCACTTATAAGTGAGAATGTGCAATATTTGATTTTCTATTCCTGAGTTATTTCACTTGAAATAATGGTTCCAACTCCACCCAAGTTGCTGGAAATGCAATTATCTTATTTTATTTTTACAGCTGAGTAACACTCCATAGTGTATACATACCACATTTTCTTTAACCACTCGGTTGATGGGCATATGGTTGGTTTCATATTTTTGTAATTGTGAATTGTGCTGGTATAAACGTGTGTGTGCAAGTGTCTTTTTCATATTATGACTTCTTTCCCTTTGGGTAGATATCCAGTAGTGAAATATGCAGGATAGAATGGTAGATCAACTTTTAGTTTTAAGGTATCTCCACACTCTTTTCCACTGTGGTTGCACTAGTTTACATTTCCACCTGCAAGGTAATAGTGTTCCCTTTTCACCATATCCATGCCAATATCTATTTTTTTTTATTTTTTAGTTATGGCCCATTCCTGCAGTAAGGTATCTCTTTGTGGTTTTAATTTGCATTTCCCTGATAGCAATGTTGAGATTTTTTTTTTCATATGTTTGTTGGCCGATTGTATATCTTTTTTTCTCATCATAAAGGCATGCTGGATTTTGTCAAATGCTTTTTCTATATCTATTGAGATGATCATATGGTTTTTGCTTTAAATTATGTTTATGTAATGTATCAGAGCTATCGTCTTATGTACGTTAAACCACCCCTGCATTCCTGCTATCAAACCCACTTGGTCATGGTGGATCAACTTTTTGATATGCTGTCAGATTCAGTTAGCTAGTATTTTGTTGTGGATTTCTGCATCTAGGTTCATCAGAGATAGGGTTTTTAGGTTTTTGTTGATGTTATGTCCTTTTCTGGTTTTGGTATTAGGGTGCTACTGGCTTCATAGAATGATTTAGGGAAAATTCCTTTTCTCAATCTTTTGGAAATAGTTTCAGTAGGATTGGTGCCAATTCTTCTTTAAATGTTTGATAGTCTGGGCGCGGTGGCTCATGCCTGTAATCCCAGCACTTTGGGAGGCCAACCGCATGGTTCATGAGGTCAGGAGTTCAAGACCAGCCTTGACAACATAGTGAAAGCTTGTCTCTACTAAAAGTACAAAAATTAGCTAGGCATGGTGGCACACACCTGTAGTCCCAGCTACTCAGGAGGCTGAGGCAGGAGAATAGCTTGAACCCAGGAGGTGGAGGTTGCAATTAGCTGAGATCATGCCACTGCACTACTCCAGCCTGAGCAACAGAGCGAGATTCTGTCTTAAATAAATAAATAAATAAATAAATAAAATGTTTGATGGAACTCAACTGTGAATCCATCTGGCTCTGGAATTTTTTTCACTGGCATTTTATTTTATTTTCCCTTTTCCAATTTGGATGCCCTTTATTTCCAGTACCATGCTCTTTTGTTAAGTATAGCCAAATTGTCATGTTTCAATCTTGCTGCATGTTATTGGTCTGTTCAGAGTTTCTATTTCTTCCTGGTTTAATCTAGGAGGGTTGTATATTTCCACGAATTTATCCGTCACTTCTAGATTTTCTAGTTTGTGTCTGTAAAGGTATTCATAGTAGCCTTAAATGATATTTTGTTTTTCTATGGTATTGGTTGTAATATCTATATTTCATTTGTAATTGAGTTTATTTAGATCTTCTCTCTTCTTTTCTTGGTTAATCCTGCTAATGGTCTCTTCATTTTCTCTTTTCAAAGAACCAGATTTTTGTTTCATTTATCTTTTGTATTTTTTTGTTGCAATTGTATTTAGTTATGCTTTGATTTTTTTTTTTTTCCTGCTGGGTTTGGGTTTTGTTTGTTCTTCTTTCTCCAGTTCCTTGAAGTGTTACCTTAGATTGTTTATTTGTCCTCTTTCAGACTTTTTGGTCTAGGCATTTAATGTTATGAACTTTCCTCTTAACACTGTTTTTGCTGTTTCCCCAAGGTTTTCATAAGTTGTGTCACTATTATGGTTCAGTTCAAAGAATTTTTGAATTTCTACCTTGATTTCATTATTAATCCAATTATCATTCAAGAGCAGATTAAGTTCCATGTATTTGCAAAGGCCGTGACGGTTCCTTTTGGAGTTGATTTCCAATTTTATTCCACTGTGTGGTCTGAGAGAGTTCTTGATATAATTTTGATTTTCTTAAATTTATTGGACTTGTTTTGTGTCCTGTTATATGGTCTATCTTGGAGAATATTTAATGTGCTGATGAAAAGAATGTATATTCTGCAGTTGTTGGGTATAATGTTCTGTTAAGCACAGTTTTATAGGGTATAGTTTGAGTCCATTATTTCTTTGTTGACTTTCTGTCTTGATGACCTGTCTAGTGCCATCAGTGGAGTACTGACATCCTCCACTATTGTCGTGTTACCATCTATCTCATTTATTAGGTCTATTAGCAATAGATTTATAAATTTTAGAGCCCCAGTGCTAAGTGCATATATATTTAGAATTGCGATATTATCTTTTTGGACTAATCCTTTTATCATTATATAATTTCCTTCTTTGTCTTTTTTTTACTGTTGTTGCTTTAAGCTGTCTTTTATCTGATATAAGAATCACTATTATTGGTTGATTTTGGTTTCCATTTGCATGGAATAAATATCATTTTCAATTTCTTTACCTTAAATTTATGTGGGTTGTTATGTGTTAGGTTAGTCTCTTGAAGAGAGCAATACTTGTCTGATGAATTTTTATCCATTCTGCTGTTCTGTATCTTTTAAGTGGAGCATTTAGGCTATTTACACTCAATGTTAGTATTGAGATGTGAGGTACTGTTCTATTCCATGTTAGTAGTTGTTAGTTGTTGCCCACATACCTTGTTTTTTCCATTGTATTATTGTTTTTTAGATCTTGTGAGATTTATGTTTTAAGGAGGTTCTATTTTGGTGTATTTTGGGGTTTTGTTTCAAGATTTAGAATTTTTTTTTTTTAATATCTCTTGTAGTGCCAGTTTGGTATTGGCAAATTCTCTCAGCATTAGTTTTTCTGAAAAATACTTTATCTCTTCATTTATAAAGCTTAGTTTTGCTTGATACAAAATTTGTGAGTGACAATTATTTTTTAAGGAAGTTAATGGTAGAACCCCAATTCCTTTTGCCTTGTAAGGTTTCTGCTGAGAAATCAGCTGTTAATCTGATAGGTTTTCCTTTATAGGTTACCTGATGCTTTTGTCTCACAGCTCTTTAGATTCTTTCCTTTGTCTTGAGTTTATATAACCTGATGATTATGTGCCTAGGTGATTATCCTTTTGTGATGCATTTCCCAGAACTTTTTTGAGCTTCTTGTATTTGGATATCTAGATCTCTAGCAAGGTCAGGGAAGTTTTCCTCAATTATTCCCTCACATAAGTTTTCTAAACTTTTAGATTTATCTTCTTTCTCAGGAATACCAATTATTTTTAGGTTTGGTAGTTTTACATAATCCCAAGTTTCTTAGAGGCTTTGTTCATTTTTTTTTGTTTGTTTTTGTCTCATTAGGTTAATTTGAATGGTTTTTCTTTAAGCTCTAAAGTTTTTTCTTCTGCTTTTTTCTAGGCTATTGTTGAAAGTTTCCACAGCATTTGTTGTTTCTCTAAGTGTGCCTTTTATTTCCCAAAATTGTAATTGTTTTAATGACATCTATCTCTTTGGAAGATTTTTTTTTATCATATCCTGTTTTGTTTTGTTAAATTTCTTTAAGTTGGTTTTAACCTTTCTCTGAAATTTCCTTGAGTAGCTTAATAATTAACTTTCTGAATTCTTTATCTGGCAATTTAGAGATTTCTTCTTGGTTTGGATCCATTGATGGTGGGCTAGTGTGATCTTTTTTGGTGTCTTACGGAACCCTGTTTTGTCATGTTATCAGAATTTCTTTCCTGGTTTCTTCTTATTTGGGTAGACTATTTCTTCAAATTGTTATTGAATTTATTTTTTATTTGAATGGTTTTTTTAATTTAATTTTTTTCCCTCTTAAATATCAGACTTTGATGTTTATTTTAGCCAAATTTGATTCTTGGTGCTTGCAGGAGTGAAGACTCTTGTTGTATTCCTCAGTTATAGAGTGTCTTTGTGCACTGGATTTCCCTGATGCTGCTTGTAGTAGTTACATTCTTGCTGTGCAGCTGAGTTCACTGTCTCCTATGGAGCTGATTGGCAGGGATATCTTGAAGCTTATCTCATTCTCTCATGATGTATATGTTTTTTATTTATTTAGTTATTTTTCCAGTGTTTTATTTACTAAGTTGATGATTTAGGCTTTAGGCCTATAGGGGCGGTATCCCTGGGTAGGCACTAGTTGTGTCTAAGGCAGGTAAATAGATATAATGCCCACTGGTGGGTCGAGGTCTCGGCATTGATGAGGGTGGCTGAGGAGCTTTCAATTAGATGTGCTGAAGTTTTGTCAGGGTGAAGAATGGAAGCTACCTCAGCTCCACTGCCAAGTCATAGGAAAAGCTATTCACTTCATAGCCTCACTCTTGTCCCAGTGTTACAGCTATTGAAATCAGACAGACACCTTTTTTAGCTACAGGAATGTTGATGTTTCAAATAAGTAGGGATTGTGACTCTGCCTCTCATGCAGGCCTGAATCTGAGGGATGCTGCCTCTGTGGGGCTGCACTCACCCTGGACTGTTCCAGAAAGGTGGTCTATAGGTACCTTCATGCTGCTTTTTTGTGGAAGAAGCCCCAACTGTGTCTGCAATGGTGTGCCAGGGGGAACAAGGGTCCGTTCTCCAAGGCCCTTTATAATCATAGAGGCTGCTTTACTGTTGAGGTATAGGTACAGACTTTCCTTACTGTACCCAGCACTGCAATTGTGTCTCTGCTATGAGAAACTACCCACCAGTAGAAAGATCTGGAACTTAAGGCCTGCTATTCAGATTCTTTTGTACCATGCAGTGATCCCTTGATGTGCTGCTCTCCTCCTTACCTAGGCATGGGGCTTCCTGAGATCTGGACTGCAGTAATTGTTATTGCTTTTCTGGATCTAGCCATCCGATGGGGCTACCAGGCTCCAGACTGGTGCTGGGGAATATCTGCAGAGTCCAGTGATGTTATCAGTCTTCAGGTCTCCCAGCTGTGGATACCAGCGCCTGCTCTGGTGGAGGTAGCATGGGAGTGATGTAGACTCTTTGAGAATCTTTGGTTGTAGATAGGTTTAGTGTGGTTGCTTTCTTGAATGCTGATTATGCTAGCAGTGAAGTTGTCACATAGACTCAGGACCTCTAATTAGCCAGGATGTTGCAGGCAGTGGTATAAGCTGTTGTTTTCTTCTTTTTGGGAGCAGTGTTATTCTGTCATGAGTTGCTGTAATGGCCTGAGTTGGTTGGCCTGCAGTCAGGAGGTCGCACTTTCAAGAGAGCACCAGCTGTGGTATTAGCAGAGTGATTTGAGCTTGCCTTAAGTTGGCCGGGGAAGAATTCAGGTTTCTCAGGTAATGGGCAGGGCCATAAAGCTCCCAAGGGTTTATGTGTTTTGTGTTCAGCTACCAGGGTGGGTAGAGAAAGACCATTAGGTAGGGTCTGGGTTAGAGGGGTCTGAGCTCAGACTCTCTTTGGGTAGGGCTTGTCATGGCCACTGTAGGGACTCTTAGGGGGTGGTTCTCAAGCCAATAGGGTTATGTTTTAGAGGGGAGTGTGTCTACCTCTGCTGAGCAGTATGGTTCAACATGGAAGTGAGGGTTAGCTGATAGTGAAAGGTTTCACTCAGCTCCCACACAGTTGGACAGGCCAGTGTCACTCCTGCAGTGCCTCGCTAATAGCACTGAGTTTAGAACCATGCAGCCTATGCATGAAACTCAGACCTGCCCCCAGGCCATAAGCTTCCCCACTGAGAATGCAAGCATAAATTTCAGGCTTACTTATCTGCTTGCAACGCTGGCAGCTCCTGCACTTGTATCTGCAGCCATTCCCTTTAATCCCCAGGATTCTGCCTGAGGGAGTTCATGCCTACTCGAAGTTATCACAAAATTCAGCTGGAAGTTTCTTTTACCCTGTGACCCTTCCCTAATTTTGCTGGCTCCCTTCCCTGAGGGCCCCTGTGAGATATGGTCAGGAATGGCTTCCTTGGGTTCGAGTTGGAGTCTGGGAGTTCCTACACGCTCTTCCCACTGTGGTCTCTAGTTTTATATTTCACATGGCTCCCTAAATCTGTTCCAGCTTTAGGTAACATTAAATCCTTCTCTTATGATCTGGATTTTCAGATTCTGTAGTAGGGGTGTGTATTTGGAGACAGGTTTTACCACTCTCACACTGTGGGAACTCATAGCTTTTCACTTGTCTTGTGGTGTTTGCAGCAACATGCTGTTTCTTTCAAATAATCTTTGAATTCTTTTTTTTTTTTTTTCTGGTACATTTCTGTGGGGGTTCTTGAAACAAAATTCTAGTGTAGCTTTAAAGTGTGGTTGTTGGGTTGTTTTTCTGGGGAGAAGATCCATGGAGCTCCTCATAGTGCCATTCCTGTCACCCAATTTCCTAACTGTACACTCTGCTGCCTTTTGGGGTAGGGGGAAAAAAATTTTTATTTTTTTTCTTAATGAGAATTTAAAGGTAGAATAATTTTTGATGTGTTCAGGATTTGGGTGAAAAACTATGGAAATTCTGATTGTAATAGAAATATTAAAAGGATTATTCCCTTTTAAAATTGCTTTTCTATAAGTGTTTTTCTATGCTCAGTCTTAAGTTATAAAATTTTAACACACAAAGCACATAATTTGTCTTAACTGAATTAGTTGGATGTTCACTGTGTCAGGATTGGGATTTGTTACAGGACAGAATACCCAAGCTAATAGTGATTTAAACATGACAAAATTTACTTTCTTATGTAAATGAAGTGAGATGATAAGCATTCTAGGTCTGATATACAAGCTCTACCACTATCCAGGAAATAGTCTCCTGTGTTTTCAACAATTCACTTCTACTTCGTAGTTCAAAAGAGTTGTTCCACTCTAGCCATCACAAATAATTTTTTAAAATATTTGATCAGCTTTATTGTGATAACACTTATATAGAATAAGATTCACCAATTTTAAATGTATAGTTCCGTCAATCTTGACAAGTGTATAAAGTTGCATCACAAATAATTTGTAGCCAACTGGAAGTGGTGGGAGGACACTTTTATTCTCATCTTGTTGGACAGGACTTAGTCATGAGTCCATACCTAGCTGCAAAAGAATCTGGAAAATATAGCCTTTCCTTAAAATGGCCATGTCTCCAGCTAACAACTAGAGGTTCTATTTCTAAGAAGAAAGTGGAGAAAGGATACTGAGGAAGAAGTAACCTCTACCACAGTCAGTAATAAATTATTTGAATTGCTGGCTTTTTTTTTCCCTGAATTCACTCTTATTAGTCTATTAAGACAAAACACCCATTTTCTGTTTTTTCCAACTTTTATTTTAAGTTCAGGGATACATGTGCAGGATGTTCAGGTTTGTTAAATAGGTAAATGTGTGCCATGGTGGTTTGCTGCACAGATGATTCTATCACCCAGATATTAATCCCAGCATCTACCAGCTATTTTTCCTGATCCTCTCTTTCCTCCCACCCCCTGCCCCCTGGCAGGCCCTAGTGTGTGTTCCCCCTCCATGTGTCCATGTGTTCTCATCATTTAGCTCCCACTTATAAGTGAGAACATGCAGTATTTGGTTTTCTGTTCCTATATCAGTTTGCTAAGAAGAGTGGCCCCCAGCTCCATCCATGTCCCTGCAGAGGACATGACCTCACTTCTTTTTAGAGCTGCATAGTACTCCAGGAGAACACCCATTTTCTGTGGATTGTAAAAATCCATTTTCCCCACCTTTAGACAACACAAATTTAATATTGAGATTCTTTATACCATTTTATGAAAAATAGAATAGTTAATGACTTTAATTTTTAAAGGGTATTGACATTCATAAATATACCAGAGTGTTGCTGGATTAACCAGCAGCTAGCATATATTTATTTAGCACCAAGTAATTGCCTGGTTCCATAATAAGTATACATATATGTTAGAGGAATGAGATTAATATGAATGAAATGACTACAGAAAAATAAAAATTATATTTCCTTGGCATTTACCATGTATTACCTCATCTTATAGCTATCTGTGTATCCTATATCTTGTCTCTAAACTCTGACTGTTAAGGCCTCACAAGATTCATCATCTTGATCTCGTCACCATCCAGCATAGTGTTTCATACATAGAAGGTGCTCTGTATGTGTTCAAATGGAGGAACAAACCAATGAACTATAATTTAGTATGTCAAGTCAAAATTTAGGAATCCTCTCTAAGGCCTCCCTTTCTTAACCGTTAGATCCATATCCATTTCATCAATAAGCCTGGTTGCTTTAGCTCTAAAATATATCCAGAATCTATCTTTCATCGCCTCTATTCTCACCACTCTGCCCCAGGAAGAATGACTTTAAACAAGGTGACTCTCTGCATTTGAGATAATCTCTGAAGGAGCTGATAGCTGAAGGATGTCTGCCAAAGTTTCTCCAGCAATTGGAGCATGTATTTCATTGGAGGGGGATCTGAGCAGTGCATCAAAATGTGTATCACAGTCTACCCCTTGTACCACTGATATCTAATTATTCAAACATGTTTTGGTTGAAGGTCATCCAGAATTCTGTGGACCTCTTTTCCTGGGGGAAGCTTAAAGAAGGAACATTAGTGGGGGAAGAATTACCACACTCAAAGCCGCAGGTGGTTTTAGGGCTGCAGCTGATGTTTATTATCTCCCTCCTCCACTATTAATTCTGGATTGTGACTCACACTTTCGATCCTGAGGGGATAACATGATGATGTCTCAATGTGTTCACTATTAGTATATTCTTTCTGAGCACTGTAGACTTTTTAAAATTGTGATGAAATGCCTCAGTGGTTAGCTCAAGGTGTGCATGCCCTTTATCAGGCAGAAGAAAACCATTTCAAAGTGTTTTCTTTACAATATGGCAGGAGGTACAGCCTTGGAATTGAAAAGCTAAATGTGTCATTGAAACAAATTGAAAGTTGATGAATTTTTTATGTAAATGTTTTCAGGTGCTGTAAGAAAACTGCCTATGGCTCCTTTCCCAGGATAATAAGGTAAGAAGAAAATATTCAAAGCCCTAACTGACATGGTCAAAAATATGCAAAGCTTATTTAAGGCTTTATTTGAACCCCAAACTTAAGATAAATAGAATGCCTCAAAAAGACTATCAATCACATGTTTCTAAATTGTTAACATTTTACCATGCCTGGCCTCTAATTACTTTTTGCTATTTGAAAATTATGTCTCTCTTCCTAGCAGAAATATGCCCTATCTGTATTTGAAAATTAACTAGTGTATTCTTTGTTGATGTATAGAAACCTTTTTCACTTGATTTCTGGATGCTGACATAATTAGGAACTTTATCTCAGTAATGGGAACAACTAAGGTAGTTAATCAGCGAGTTTTGCTGTTAGAACCCAAAAGGAACAATGGCGCCCATGAAAGACTCAGAGTCACCTTAAGGCAGATTGTATCATAGCATATATTACATGCACTTTCTTTGGGCAAAGCACACTTTTTCAGTGTCTCCAATGTCTCCAAGGAAGTCTTCCAATGAGGACTTGGTTGCATTGTGTCCCCCTTCCCAACCCACCCAACCTCACCACAGCTCACTAGACGCCACAAGCCTGGATTTCAAAGTTCCTTGTTGATATTATTTTTCCTTCCCTTCCTGTACTCATTCACCTCCTCTTAATAAATAATAGTAATAGTAATTATAAATACTGAATGCTTACTGTGTGCCAGGCACTTTGCCAAGTGCTTTACATGTATTGAATCATTTAATTCTCCCAGCAACTTTGAAGTAGGTAGCAATGTTATCCCCGTTTCACAAATGGGTCAACTATGGTGCAGACAGGTTATATAACTTACCTAAGGTTATTTATTCATTCACCAAATATGCATTGAATACTTCCTAATTTCCAGAAACCAATCCTAGGTGTTGGGGATATAGCAGTGCACAAAGCAGATGACAGTGCTCTCATGCCCTCATTTAGGTTCCATTCTGGAGTGGGAGACAGACAATAAACAGAACAGTAAATTTATTTGAAAGAAAATAATTGAGAGAAAGCATATTGAAGGCTGAAGGAATAGAGAGGAAAACCTTTGTGGATACACAGGGTAAGAGTTCCAGATACAGGAAACAAAAAGTATAAAGATGCCGAGGTGGAATCATGCTCAACATACTTTAAGGAAGAACAAGGAGCTACCATAAAGTGGGATGAACCAGTAGGAGATGAGATCAGATGGGGGAAGGGAGGGCTCTTTGCAAGCCATTTCAGGATTTTAGCTTTTACTGTGAGTGAGAGAGAAAGTCATTGGAGAGTTTAGAGCTGAGGAAGGACATGATCTGACTTATGATTTAATAGGATCTCTAAGCAGTCAAAGATGGTACCAAAGTTTTTGACCTGAGCAATCAGAACAGGGTTTCCAGCAACTGACATGGGAGAGATGATTAGAGAAATAGGCAGGTTTGGGAGGAAAGGGCTGGAGTTTGGTTTGGAATGTATTAGGTTTTAGGGGCCCATTAGCCAAATGGGAATTGTTAAGGGAGCAGCTTCATATATATATCTGGAGTTCAGGGGAGGTGCACTGGCTGGAATCATAAATTTCATAGACATCAGTGATTGGATATTTAAAGTCATAAGATTCAGTGAGATCAGCAAGAGAGTGTTTAGGAGAAGAGATGAAATTTCAGAATGGAGCTCAGGGCCCACTCAAGCATGTTGAAGTTGGGAAGAGTCAAAATGGGAAAGTAAGAGGGAGAGGTCCATGAGGTAGGAGTAAATCTAGGGAAGTGTATTGACCTGGAATCTAGTGTATTTCAAGTTGGAGAAAGAAAATGGTAAATACTGCTGATAGTCAAATGAAGTGAGAACTGACAATTTACATTGCATTTGACAAAGCCATTCTTCACCTTGACAATTGCAGTTTTGTGAAATGGTTATGCCAAAAACTTAACTGAAGAAGTCTTAAGAGAATTCAGACAAGAAAGAAGTGGTATGGACTCAGTGGCATATGTCACTTGCCACCAAGTAAGATGAGAATCATTATCTTAAAGTTTTATTAATGGTGGAAATTTCAGGCACCACAAAATCCAGTCTGAAAATGTTCCCAGGATTTCACAAGATATACCATACAGCCTTTGAAAAACAATGTGGAAATGTTTAGAAGGTTGAATATGGTGACAAATTGTAGTTTTTCCCAGTAGCATTTTAAAATCAATTTTTGCTTTTTTGGATTTCTCCCTTAGCTGTGTGTGTGTGTGTGTGTGTGTGTGTGCTAGAGAGGGAGAGAGGAAGAGCGAGAGAGAGGGAAGGGGAGGATTGGGGAGAGAGAGGAGGAAGAGGGGAAAGAGAATGTCTCAGTCCTTCAGGCTTAGGTAAGGCACATAATCTGGTTGGGGACAGATGAGTTTTGGTCACATAGGTCACATTATCCTTTCTGCTATCCTAACTGCTTTCTTTCATGCAATTTCATTTGTGTATGTTGGGTCTTCCAAAGTAGTTTAAAAACAGCTCTAAGCTAAGGGCCAAGACTTCTTTTTTTATGTAGGAAGTGCTTAATAAATGCTTTTTCAGCTAAAGGATGACTTGCCATTGAAAAGAGGTTGTATTCCCTCTAAACACATTTGGGGTATAATATTTTGTCATGGTTGTCATAGTTTATCTTTGTTTCACGTTTCAACTGTAACAAAAATTTTGTGATGTTTATGTAGTTACAAAACAAATAAAGGTGGAATTTCTGTTTTACAATTACATAATGGATTTATGTACTATTGTACTTCATTTGGTTTAATCTTTTGGATTGCTACAAAGTTGTGTGTTTCTCTAGGTTCTTGGAGTGTTTCACTGTGATGTTCAGGTGTTGGGTAGGGGTGATTTGTGCTTCTGACCTTCCTGATGCTCTGCTGCAGTCTCTAAACAAAATCCCAATCAGTACATGTTTTTAATGTATCTAAATGCCACAGCCAGACTTTGATTCCCAGTTCATGTCAATGAATGTGGGTTATTCTGATATATGTGCTCCAGCAAGTAATGGAATGTCAATCTCAGCAGATGCCAATTAGAAATTCCCAGGCCAACAAGGCTCTAAGGCATCCAATCCTGCCTAATATAAAATTGTCATCAGTTAGATGGGCCAGCCGAGTTTAAGAGCTATATATTTAATTAGAAATGCCTTCTCAGTACCAGAAGACCACTTCAAGAAAGGTAATGGAGAAACTCCTGAGATGAACAGAGAGCAATCCACACTGCTTTTGAAGGTGGAATTAGTTATATGACCCCTAGAGTCTCCAGAAGATAGTACTAACAAAAATATTGCTGTCTTTAAACTTACTGTCTTGAAAATTATTGCTTACCAGAACTGGTTTTATCCATAACAGGAGTTTAGGGAAACCAGGGAAGATTAACCCCCTGCTTCCCAAACATCTCCCTGAGGGTTCATTGGGTGCCCAGATTTCTGTCATTTTTAGGCATGACTTGGATGGTTGGAGCATTGCTGCTTTGGGGAATTTAGTTTACTATGTAAATAGACCCGCAAGAAATGCTTTACAATATTATCAGTCATTGGTGCCTTTGCATGGAGGATTTTGTTATTTTTGCTGTTTTTAATCAGAAATATATTTTTTAAAACAGGCATAGGAAATCAGAGGAAATGTGACACTCGATAGGGACTTGTTTTGGAACAAGCAGAATATGTCTTGTTGCATTTTTTTCAGGAAGCCCAGGTGTTCATATTTCTTGGCACTGGCAGCACAGGCAACACCAGCAAAGGATAGTAGAAACAGCACTCGACTGTGAGCTGAGGACTTAGGTTTAATTACCATCTCTACCATAAATCTGTTTGATGATCTTAAGCAAAACCTTTTTTTCCCCTGAGATTTGGCCTCCTTATTGAAAAATGAGGGAATTTGGACTAGATATTCTCATACTTTAAGGTGCATAAGATCTATTCAAGAGTATGTTAAAATTTCAGATTTTTTTTGTCATCTTCCATTTCTTTATCCTTTGATTTAGTCAGTCTAGATGAAGCCCAGGTATCTTTATAGTAAGAAGCGCCTCAAAGGATCCATATAGCTTAAGTATCATTCTTTGAGAAACTGGATTAGATGATTTCTAAAGCCTTTTCCAGCTCTAAAATTTCCTTCTTTCTGGTAGTTGTATTTCTGTTTTGAATGAGAAGCAACCATTTTTATATTTTTATTATTCCCGCTCTCTTCCTTTCTTTGTTCCATCTTCTTTCCTTCTCATGCCACCTTCACTCCTTGCGTCCTGTTTCATCTACAAAATAACAGTTGGGTCCAGTGGGGCTGGGAACAGTTCAGTCAATCCTGACCCTGAAAGTACCATGTGGGATCCCTGTAAGTACAGGGCAAGAGATAAAGACAGCTAAGCTCCAGTCCTTGGTCTTGGTTGGAGATAGGTTGTATGCAGCTCCTAGTGATATATGACATGTAGGATGTGTGTTTTGATGGAGATAGAAACTGCAGGGTAGTCACAGAGGAGTACAGGAAAGAGAGTAAGGGACTTTTGATGGGTAAGTATGAAATATCCCCTTTTGTCCATCACTTTACTTGTGACCCATTGGATACCATTATCAATTGTAGGAGCTAAAAGAAAGCAAGGAAGAATGCTGTTCAAATGAAACTTTAAGGTGGCTATTTAAAACCAACTGTAGATACAGTTGTTCTCAACCTACTGAACATAGAATCCCCTGGGAAATGTAAAAGAATAACAGTGCCTAAACTGCACCACAGAATAATTAAATTCAAGTCTCTGAGGGTGAATGTGGGCATTGGTTTCTTCTGAAATATCCCAGGTGATTGCAATGGACAGCCAAGTTCGAGAATCACTGCTATAGAAGGTTACTTGTGCAAGTGAGAAGAATACTTAAATAGTTGGTTTTCTGGCGAATTCCTTAATTGCTTACCAATATTGTCCCTGTAGGGTTGGCCTGAAAGAGGTTTTTTTTTTTTTTTAATTCGGTTTTGGTTTTCCCTTTCCCCAGTTGGCCCCTAGCACTCCTCAACTCTGGGTTTAAACTTTTCTTACAAAGGATGTGCCTGTGATGTCAACCTTCCTCTATATATCCAGAGTCTTTTGTCACTGTCTTCTCCTACTCTGGGCTCAGCTCTCTGCTTTGGTCAGGGGTAGCGATATGATTTGACTCTGTGTCCCCACCCAAATCTCACCTTGAATTGTACTCCCCTAATTCCCATGTGTTGTGGGAGGGACCCGGTAGGAGATAATTTGAATCATGGGGGCGGTTTCTCCCATACCGTTCATGTGGTAGTGAATAAGTCTCACAAGATCTGATGGTTTTATGAGGGGTTTCTGCTTCTGCATCTTCCTAATTTTTCTCTTGCTATCACCATGTAAGAAGTGCCTTTTGCCTCCACTATGATTCTGACCCCCCAACCACCCAGCCATGGGGATCTGTAAGTACAATTAAACCTCTTTTTCTTCCCAGTCTCAGGTATCTCTTTATCAGCAGCATGAACATGAAAGAATCCAGGTAAGAAGAACTCTGTTTCAGTGCATGACATGGATTTGATTTAAAGAAATCAAGGGAGCTTTGGTCTCTATTGCAGTTGGAGGCATTTAGGCCACTTACTATTATTGTCTCAATTTTAGCTTTGGCATGTCCTACCAATTCCAGCAATAAAACCAAGTATGTGAAATAGGAATTTTATCTGATTTAGCTTGAGTCTCAATTCATTTTCTTCTAACTCTCAATTCAAGTTACTCACTGATGAGAACATTTTGGACTGTATTGATTGGTCTCCTTTTAGATGTTGTTATTGAATATATTAATTTAAACCTTGTCTTTAGAAACAACAGAATCCATAGCATGCTCAGTTTCTTTGCTTGCTCACAGTAGTGAAATAGAAGATTTTTTCTCTCTCTCTGATGAAGATTATGTAAACACTTTGAAGCTTACAATAAGCTTTGCAATTCATTTTTTAATCCTTACGGCAAAACCATACAGCAGGCTTAGCCTGAGCTGTTAGTATTCTTTTAAAGATGAGAAGAAAATTCACTTGTTCCAGGTTTATGCAGTCAGGACTCAAAATCTATTTTCTGCATAGCACTATCAGATACCTTTCATATTGTTTGCTTATTAGTTTTCTGTTTATTATCTGTTCCCTCTGCCAGTAGAATGCCATTTGATATGAACAGGGGCCTTACCTGTTTGTGTTCACCTCTATATTACTAGAGACTATATTAACATATTGAATATCATGAACAATTTTGTTGAATCTTAAAAGAAACCTCAATCTTCTTGTCCCAAGTCCTGTGGTCTATTGAATTACTTATGGCTATTCTTCTTTTGTCAGTCTTCAAAGATACAGAAAAATATGTGAATGGTTATGAAGCTAGTAGTTAGTGGAACTAGAACCAGAACCCAGGTTGTTTAATTCTTGGTATATTTATGTTACTTTATTTTATTTTTGGACACTGGCAGACTCAAAATTATGGTATGACATGTTTTAGAAAGATCCTTAAAGGGTGATATGCATACTCTTAAGGAAACTGACAGAACCAACCTTCTGCAAGGCTGTGGAGTATAAGTTTGCCTTTTTTGCCTGCATACCCTCTTTACTCTTCATTCTTTACTGAGTAGACACTCAGTGGTTTTGGGTTGTTTACTGTCCCTACCATGGGGCCCTACCCTAACCTTCTTGCCAGTGTTCAGGGTCTTTCCCGATCCCTTCTCTCCTATTAACATTTTTCTGTTTTGATCCACTCTTAGTGCAGATGTTAGTTGTTGGCCGAATGGTCACCTTACCTCTTTGAGTCTCACTTTTCTTACCAAATAACAAGGACAATAATATGTCCTTCTTACATATGTCATTTGTGTGTTATGAACAAAGAAAGGAACAACATATAGATTATAGTCAGTTTACAAACATGTATTGGCATTAGTTTTTTTCTAGGAAACTGCCTAATATAGCAAACAAAACTCTCTAAGGCCCTAAGGCTTTTAATAATGACTGGAATTACTTTTTCTGGGTCTCCCAGTTACATTTTAACAAAGACAATTAATACTTTTAAAGTAAAAGAGTAATCCCTATGGTGAGAATATAAAGACTCTTGGTAGGTCTGTGAGGGACAGATTTTTATTTGGGAGTGCAAGGAGAGGTTTTTTTTTTTTTTGTTTTTTTTTTTTTGGATGTAGCTATTCATTCTCTTTCTTTGTAAGATGGTTCACCTTAATTCTTTGTTCATTCAATGTAGCTGCTACCTGTACTGAATCAGGAATTGGTCAGGACTGCCAGTATGTTATGATGACCAGTTTGACTTAAAATGATTTTAACTCATCCAAGCTAGGGTCTGTTTGGCTCACTTCCAGAAAGTTTTGCACTATAGCTGTCTCATGTTAGAGTCCACTAGGCAACAGATCTCTACTGTGCAGGTGCAGTCAAATTTGTATACAGTGTTTCTTTGCCTGCTCCTGTTCTGTGACTGGGGGACCAATGCCAATGAGGTGAAAGGTGCAGGTTAGATGGTGCATAGAAGACCACATTTGAAAAGTCTGAGGGCAAACAGGATGGTGTCTTGTTCATATGGAATCTTACCCTAGTGTATACTCACTGGGTCTCTTTGTCAAAATCTGTCAGCAAGTTCCTTTTTTTTGAGTTGTGAGACCCAGAGGTTGGTATCTTCCCAGGCATTTTCCTGTCAAAGCTGTCATTTCTGAAAATTATAGAGGATGGTTTGAAACTAAGATTATAGGTTTAAGCAGCCCTCGCCTCTGTCTGACTAGGAACAATCTAAGCAAAGTACAGAAGCTAAATTTGGTCTTGGTCATTATAAAAATTGAAAGTAATGCTTTACAATTAAGAATTTGAAAACAGCCTTTAATTTAGATTCCATAAAACATTGATGGGGCCAGAGAGTGTGATGCTGAGGGCTCAGAGGGCCTGTGTTAAAAATGAATAGAGGCTTTTAAAGCTTTGTTACCAGTTCAAATCTAGTTCAAGGGCCATGGCAATTTGAAAGCATTGAGATTGACTGATTATTCCAGGTCCTATGAAATGCAGTATTCAACATCTTTGTAGCAATAATTATCAGAATTATTGCTTAGAAAGGCAAAATAAAGCTTAGGATTCTAAATAGGTAAGAGGAACTCTAAATAAACAGAGCTGAGAAATAAGTAAAAGAGACTGAGTTTAAGACATAAGCATATTCCAAAAGGACCATGGAAATTTTTTAAAAGTATACAAAATTTGTCTTAGTTTGGAATGTAAAGAAGCAAAGAATTAGGCTGGGTGTGATGGCTCACACCTGTAATTCCAGCACTTTGGGAGGTTGAGGCAGGTAGATCATTAAGTCAGGGGATGGAGACCATCCTGGCTAACATGGTGAAACCCCATTTCTACTAAAAATATACAATCATTTCCATATTAATGGGCATTTACTGAATTTCTAGCTTGTTGCTATCACCATAGATACTGTAGTAATTATTCTTTTTATTTTTTAATTTAAGCCATATTAAATTGCTGTTTTGTAAGTTAAAAATACTCAACTTTAAACAAAAAAAAAATGATACTAGCAGGTAAAAAAACAATCATCAGTAGTATGATCAGTTTTGATAATGCAAAAATAAAACCAGAAGTTTTTGATGCAACCCAAAGCTGTCTTAGAATGCAGAGGAAAAGAATAAGGAGATAAAAATAACAAGAAAGTCAATAATACATATAATGGGCCAGTTAATGTACAACCAACATATTGAAAGGAGTTAGCTAGTTTGCCATAGGTAGACAGCAAGGGATGGGTCCTGGAAGAGCCCCCAGCCCATGAGTCAGTGCCTCATCCCCACATAATATAAAAAGCAACCTGGGAAAAAATTTAAGCTGCAGGCACTGATAAGGGAATTTTCACAGAGTGTTGTTTCTGAAGACATGCCCACGGCTTCACAGATAGAAAAACCTCCTGCCCATTTGGATAAACACTTACACAGAACCTCTAGCTCACTCAGATAAGGAAATAAGGCCTGACATACAAATGTCTTTGTCCTTTGTATAGTCAGTAGGCTCCTAGGATAAGTTTCTTCTCCTTTTGTGGGCATGGGCATGGTGGGCTCCAGTGGATTCTGGTGGGCATTCTACTTTCCTTTATTAGGACTATAAGTCCAGCTTCCATGAATCATCACCTCAGCTCCTGATTGGTCCCTAGCCAAGGTCCAGGGGCCAAACTTTCACTTCAGCTTCTGATAGGTCCTGGGCCAAGCTAGGCAACATCTGTGAATGATCATTTCAGCTCCTGATTGGTCCTGGGCCAGGCTGAGTCACAGGTTCGCCAAGACAGCCCACAGACTAAGTACATTTCTTCTCTTTTCCAGTCCATAAAAAACCCAGAATGGGCCCCATAGTGAGTGTTCCTGTCTGGGACCCCCTCTCTGCTGACAGAGAGGTTTCTTCTTTCACTTACTAAGTTTTTGCTCTAAGCTCACCTTTGTGTCCACACTCCTTAATTGTCCTGGAGGTATGACAAAGAGGCATTGTCTCAGACAATGACACACTGTTTCAATATGCCTTATCTATATATCTAAAAGACAAGAATAAATGCAATAGAAGCAACAGTAGAATAAACACCTATAAAATTAAGAAACAGCTGAATCTCCAGATCAAAAGGTACCAGTCAAATTAGTAAGATATAACTGACATCTATATAATCTTGATGACTGTTCTGAATTTCAAGGATGAAGAAAAAACTTCTGTAAGTATCTAGTCAAAGAAAGAGACAAGGAAAACCGAAAACTGGATACCTCTAAATAAAAAATTTGGGATATCCTTAGAATTTTCCATAGTATTAAAAGTCAGAAGACAATAGTGGAACATTTACATTTTTGATGGGAAAATGTTTTGACCAAAGAGTTCTCTTCCCTGACAATACAGCATAAAGATATCAAGATATTTTCAGAAATGCAAGAGCTCAGGAAATATACCCTCTGTAGAACCCTTGGGAAATGGGGTGGGAAGATGCAAAATAAATTCTCAAAGCATCTGGCAAACAATAAAAAATAAAGACCTTAAGAATATAGACTATGTTAAATAAATAATGATGTGTGCATTGAATCTATTTGAATATAGAATAAGTCTAAATAAATAGTATAGATAAGGTTTCAAAACAGAATGAATATATTAATTCTTGGAAAAGTAGACAACATGATTTTAAATATTAAAAATACAAAAACAAGACTAAAATCTCATACTATGCCACCATTACCTGGGAGATAGAGGGGTTGGGTAGGAAAGTAGAGGTGGTATAAGACATAGAGGTTCAAGGAAAAATATAAATTCATTTATTTTAAATTTAGGGGCAACCTCTCACAGAATTAAAACTAGAAAGTATACCTTCCAAATGACTCCAGAAGAAAAAAAAACACATTAAAAATTAGAAAAAAAAAACCCATAATGCAAATACAACAATAGAAGAAAGACCAATAAATGCCAGTAAGGGTTTTTTCCCCAAGTTTTCCTCTAGAATTTTTATGGTTTCGGGTCTTAGATCTAAGTCTTTAATCCATCTGCAGTAAATTGTTGTATAAGGTGAGATAGGGATACAGTTTTATTCTTTTACATGTGACTATTCAATTTTCCTAGCACCATTTACTGAATACGGTGTCCTTTCCCCAATTTATGTTTTTGTAAGCTTTGTCAAAGATTAGTTGGTGGTAAATGTATGCATTTATTCCTGGGCTCTCTGTTATATTCCCTTGGTCTATGTATCTACTTTTGTACCAGTACCACCCTGCTTTGGTTACTATAGTCTTGTAATATTATATGATTTAAGGTTGAGGAAAATAATACTTCCAGATGTGTTTTGACCAGGAGTGCTTTGGCTACTTGGGGCCTTTTTTAGTTCTATTATGAATCTTAGGACTGTTTTTTTCTAGTTCTGTGAAAAATGAAGTTGGTATTTTGATAGGAATTGCATTGAATCTGTAGATTGCTTTGAGAGTATGGTCATTTTTACAATATTGATTCTTCCAATCCATGAGCATGGGATCTATTTCCATTTGTTTGTGTCATCTATGATTTCTTTCTGCAAAGTTTTTAAGTTCTCCTTGCAGGGATCTTATATCTCCTTGCTTAAATATGTTCTTGGTTGTTATATTTTCTGTAGCTACTGTAAATGGGATTGAGTTCTTGATTTGAGTCTCAGTTTGGTCACTGTTGGTGTATAGCAGTGCTACTGATTTGTGTACACTGATTTTGTACTATACTGAATTGAGACTTTACTGAGTTCATTTATCATACCTAGGAGTCTTTTGGGAGAAGCTTTAGGATTTTCTAGGTATATGATCATATCATGGGCAAACATTAATAGTTTGACTTCCTCTTTTCCTATTTAATGTCCCTTATTTCTTTCTCTTGCCTGATTCCTCTATGACTTCCAGTGCTATGTTCAATAGAAGTGGTGAAAGTGGACATCCTTGTCTTGTTCTAATTCTTAGTGAGAATTTTCAACTTTTCCCCATTCAGTATGATGTTGACTATGGGTATGTCATATATGGCTGCTATTATTTTGATGTGTGTTCCTTCTATGCCTGTTTATTAAGGGCTGTTAATCATAAAAAGATGCTGGATTTTATTGAATGCTTTTTCTGTGCCTATTGAGCTGATCATATGGTTTCTGTTTTTAATTCTGTTTATGTGGTGAATCACATTTATTGACTTCTGTATGCTGAACCATCACTTCATCTCTGGGATGAAACACACTTGGTAATGGTGAATTATCTTTTGGATCTGCTATTGGATTTGGGTTGCTAGTATTTTATTGAAGATTTTTAGCATCTACATTTTTCACAGATACTGGCCTGTAGTTTTGTTGTTGTTGTGGTGGTGGTGGTGTACTTTCTTGGCTTTGGTATCAGCATGATAGTGGCTTCATAGAATGAGTTAGGGAGCATTCCCTCCTTCTAAGTCTTTTGAAATAGTTTCAGTATGACTGGTATCAATTCTTCTTTGACTGTCTTATAGAATTCAGCTATAAATCCTTGTGGTCCACCCGGGCTTTGATTGTTGTTGGCAGTGGGATTTTAAAAAAATTACTGATTAAATTTTACTGCTTGTTATTGATCTGTTCAGGAATTTTATTTCTACTTGATCAAAGCTTGAGGGGATTGTATGTTTCCAGGAGTTTATTCATTTCTTCTAGATTTTCTAGTTTATGTGCATAGAGGTTTTCATAATAGTCTTGAATGATCTTTTGTATTTCTATGGAGTCAGTTGTAAAGTCTACAGTTTCATTTCTAATTAAACTTATTTGAATCTTCTCTCTTCCTTTCTTAGTTAATCTACTTACTGGTCTATACGTTTTCTTTATTTTTTCTAAGAACCAACTTTTTGTTTTATCCATCCTTTTTTTCTTTCAATTTTATTTAGTTCTGCTTTAATATTTGTTATGTTTTTCTTTTGCTAAATTTGGATCCGATGTGTTCTTGTTTCTCTAGTTCTTTGAGGTATAACAGTAAGTTTTATATTTGTTATCTTTCTGTCTTTTGGATGTAAGGATTTAGTGCTGTAAACACTCCTCTAGCAGTGCTTTTGCTGTATCTCTTAAGTTTTGATAACTTGTCACTGTTATCATTCATTTTGAAAACATTCTTAATTTTCAATTTGATTTCATTATTAACCCCCAAATTATTCACAAGCACATTGTTTGATGTGCATTTATTTGTAGTCTCAAGGGTGCCTTTTAGAATCGATTTCTAGTTTTATCCTACTGTGATCTGAGAAGATATTAGGCGTGATTTTAATTTCTTAAAAATTGATTGAGATTTGTTTTATGGGCGAGGTGGCTGGCAAGATGGCTGAATAAGAGCAATTCTGCTCTCAGCTCCCAGTGAGTTCAATGCAGAAGGCGGTAATTTCTGCATTTCCAACTGAGGTACCCAGCTCATCTCATTGGAACTGGTTAGACAGTGGATGCAGCACACAGAGGGCGAGCCAAAGCAGGGTGGGGAGTTGCCTCACCAGGAAACACAATGGATCAGGGAACTCCCTCTTCTAGCCAAGGGAAGCTGTGAGGGACTGTGCTGTGAGGAAGGGTGCATTCTGGCCCACACACTATGCCTTTCTCACAATCTTTGCAACCCACAGACCAGGAGATTCCCGAGGGTGCTTACATCACCAGGATCCTGGGTTTCAAGCACAAAACCGGGCGGCTGTTTGGGCAGACACTGAGCTAGCTGCAGGAGTTTTTTTTCATACCTCAGTGGCACCTGGAATGCCAGCAAGACAGAACCATTTACTCCCCTGAAAAGGGGGCTGAAGCCAGGGAGCCAAGTGGTCTAGCTCAGTGGATACCACCCCCACAGAGCACAGCAAGCTAATATCTACTGGCTTGAAATTCTCGCTGTTAGCACAGCAGTCTGAAGTGGACCTGGGATGCTCAAGCTTGGTGGGGGGAAGGGCATTCACCATTATTGAGGCTTGAATAGGCAATTTTCCCCTCACAGTGTAAACAAAGCTGCCAAGAAATTTGAACTAAGTGGACCCCACCATAGCACCACAAAGCTGATGTACCCAGAATGCCTCTCTAGTTTATCCTCTCTGGGCAGGGCATCTCTGAAAGAAAGGCAGCAGCCCCAGGCAAGGGTTTACAGATAAAACTTCCATCTCCCTGGGACAGAGCACCTGGGGGAAGGGATGGCTGTGGGGCAGCTTCAGTAGACTTAAATGTTCCTGCCTGCCACTTCTGAAGAGAGCAGCAGATCTTCCAGCACAATGCTCGAGCTCTGCTAAGGGAGAGACTGCCTCCTAGAGTGGGTCCCTGATCCCCATGCCTCCTGACTGAGAGACACGTCCCAGCAGGGTGCAATAGACACCTCATACAGGAGAGACCTGGTTGGCATCTGGCAGGTGCCCCTCTGGGACGAAGCTTCCAGAGGAAAGAACAGGCAGCAATCTTTGCTGTTCTGCAGCCTCTGCTGGTGATACCCAGGCAAACAGGGTCTGGAGTGGACCTCCAGAAAACACCAGCAGATCTGCAGCAGAGGAGCCTATTAGAAGGAAAACTAACAAACAGAAAGGAGTAGCATCAACATCAACAAATTGGACATACACACAAAAACCATATTTGAAGATCACCAACATCAAAGACAAAAGGTAGATAAATCCACAAAGATGAGGAAAAACCAGCACAAAAGGGCTGAAAATTCCAAAAACCAGAATACCTCTTCTCCTCCAAAGGATCACAACTCCTTGCCAGTAAGGGAGCAAAACTGGAGAGTAAATGAGTTTGATGGTTTCCTAGAAGTAGGCTTCAGAAGGTGGGTAATAACTAATTCCTCCAAGTTAAAGGAGCATGTTCTAACCCAATGCAAAGAAGCAAAGAACCTTGAAAAAAGATTAGAGGAATTGATTACTAGAAAAACAAGTTCAGAGAAGAACATAAATGACCTGATGGAGCTGAAAAACACAGCATGGCAGCACAAGAACTTCTTGAAGCATACACAGATATCAGTGGCTGAATCAATCAAGTAGAAGAAAGGATATTAGAGATTGAAGATAAACTTAATGAAATAAAGCATGAAGACAAGATTAGAGAAAAGAGAATGAAAAGGAATGCATAAAGCTTTTATGGAATATGGGACTATGTGAAAAGACCAAACTTACATTTGATTGATGTACCTGAAAATGATGGGGAGAATGGCACCAAGTTGGAAAACACTCTTCAGGATATTATCCAGGAGAACTTCCCCAACCTAGAAAGACAGGCTAACATTCAAATTCGGGAAATACAAGAATACCACAAAGATATTCCTCAAGAAGAGCAACTCCAATATTTAATTGTCAGATTCAACAAAGTTGAAATAAAGGAAAAAATGTTCTCATGCTGTGGTTTTCAGTGCCATCAGGTCATTCATGTTCTTCTCTAAACTGGTTTTTCTAGTAAGCAATTCCTGTAACCTTTTAGAGAAAGGTTGGATTACCTGCAAAGGGAAGCCCATCAGACTAACAGTGGATTTCTCTGCAGAAACCCTACAAGCCAGAACCCAGAGTGGGGGTCGATATTCAACATTCTTAAAGAAAATAATTTTCAACCCAGAACTTTATATCCAGCCAAACTAGGCTTCATAAGCAAAAGAGAAATAAAATCCTCTACAGACAAGCAAATTCTGAGAGATTTTGTCACCACCAGGCCTGCCTTATAAGACCTCCTGAAGGAAGCACTAAACATGGAAAGGAACAAAAAGTACCAGCCACTGCAAAAACATACCAAATTGTAAAGACCATCGACATGATGAAGAAACTTCATCAACTAATGGGCAAAACAACCAGCTAGCATCAAAATGTCAGGATTAATTTCACACATAACATTATTAATCATAAATATAAATGGGCTAAATGCCCCAATCAAAAGACACAGACTGGCAAATTGAGTAAAGAGTCAAGACCCATCGGTGTGCTGTATTCAGGAGACCTTTCTCACATGCAAAGACACACATAGGCTGAAAATAAAGGGATGAAGGAAGATTTACCAAGAAAATGAAAAGAAAAAAAAGCAGGGGCCACAATCCTAGTCTCTGATAAAACAGACTTTAAACCAACAAAGATCAAAGGAGACAAAGAAGGGTGTTACATAATGGTAAAGGGATCAATGCAACAAGAAGAGCTAACTATCCTAAATATATATGCACCCAATACAGGAGCACCCAGATACATAAAGCAAGTTCTTAATGACCTACAAAGAGACTTCGACTCCCACACAATATTAGT
>CAUYLG010062919.1:0-26044 GCA_963573385.1 Cacajao melanocephalus | reverse complement strand
GCCTGGGCAGTAGAACAAGAATCCTGTTCTCTCTCCCTCTTTTTCTTCCTCTTTCTTTCTCTCATACATTCTTTTTCTTTCTTTCTTTCACTCTCACTTTCTTTCCTCTCTTTTTCTTTCTTTTAAAAAATAAAAAAAAATAAAAAAAAAATAAAAAAAAAAATGGATTTAAGCACCAGGGCTGGGAGTATTCAGGTCATTTAGTAGGAAGACATAGCTGAACCCCAGCTCCCACCCAGCAAGAAGTCGTGTTGCTCCAGGAGTTTTTGGTTTTTAGATTAGAATAGCCAACCACCTAATTATGGATCACAGAACAAAGTGCACATACTGCAGGGTTCTTAAAGGGATCAGAATCACAAACGACAATGTCATAACTAGGAACACATTAGACATTAATCTGTTTTAGACTGAAATTGTATTTTAATGGAATCACCTTTTTAAAGATAAAGTGACACTATTGATTTGTTTAATCAATGAGGATGACAGCAAGTAATGTTCTACACTGTATTCATTCCCTCTCCAATAAGTTATACTCTTTCATTCTCTGATGTAACAGAAAATAATAGGACAGGTTAGTGATTGTATTTGTTACTACCCTTAAGATAAAAATTAAAAGTCCTTAGTGTAGCTTGTAAGGGTCTGGCCTCAGCTCATCTTTCCAGCTTGATTTTCTACCTCTTTCTCTTTGTCATGTGTTAGTACACATGTGTTAGCCCCACAGGACTCCCTTCAGCTCTCTAATCACTCCACGATTTCCTTCTCCTAGCCTTTGGATTATTTACATATCCATCTACACCTGACAAAGTCTTATTTATTCTTTTAGTCTTAGCTGAAATGTCACCTCATTAAAAGGCCACCCATCCACCTGGAAGCCAGCAGCTGCAACCAGGTTAAATTCCCCTCTTACAAGCTTCTGAGGGCAGCTTCAAGCTTGATCACTGCCATGTGCCCAGCACTTAACATAGTCTCTGGCACATGGTAGGTACTTGGTAAGTAACTATCTAATGTAATCAAAGTTGCTGTCCATTTGCATAAAATGCCTTTTTCCACTCCTTTACTTTAAGTTTATGTGAGTCCTTATGCATTAGGTGAGTCTCCTGAAGGCAGCAGATAGTTGGTTGGTGAGTTCTTATCCATTTTGCAGTTCTGTATCTTTTAAGTGGAGCATTTAGGCCATTTACATGCAATGTTGGTATTGAAATGTGAGCTACCATTGCATTCATCATGCTCTTTGTTGCCTGCGTACTTTGTGTTTTTTTGTTTTTGTTTTTTAACTTGTATTTTTGTTTTATATGTCCTGTGTGATGTATGCTTTAAAGAAGTTCTGTTGTGATGTGCGTCCAGGATTTGTTTCAAGATTTAGAGCTCCTTTTAGCAGTTCTTGTAGTGGTGGCTTCGTAATGGTGAATTCTCTCAGCATTTGTTTGCCTGAAAAAGACCGTGTCTTTCCTTCCTATGTGAGGCTTAGTTTTGCTGGATATAAAATTCTTGGCTGATAATTGTTTTGTTTGAGGAGGCTGAAGATAGGGCCCAAAACCCTTCTAGCTTGTAGGGTTTCTGCTGAGAAATCTGTTAGGTTTTCCTAAAGGAAAACCTATAAAGGTTTTTTAAAAGCACCTTTTAGGTGCTTTTGTCTCACAGGTCTTAAGATTCTTTCCTTCAACTTAACTTTGGATAACCTGATGACAATGTGCCTAGGTGAAGATCTTTTTTATGATGAATTTCCCAGGAGTTCTTTGTGCTTCTTGTATTTGAATGTCTAGGTGTGTAGCAAGGCTGGGGAAATTTTCCTTGACTAGTCCCCAAAATATGTTTTCCAAGCTTTTAGAATTCTCTTCTTCCTCAGGAACACCAATTACTCTTAGGTTCGGTCATTTAACATGACCCCAGGCATCTTGGAGGTTTTGTTTATATTTTATTATTCTTTTTTCCTTGTCTTTGTTGGATTGGGTTAATTCAAAGACTTTGTCTTCAAACTCTAAATTTCTTTCTTTCTTCTTCTTCTTCTTTTTTTTTTTTTTTTTTTTTGGTAGAGTCTTTGTCTGTTGTCCAGGCTGGAGTGCAGTGGTGCAATCTCAGCTCACTGCAACTTCTGCCTACTGGGTTCCAGTGATTCTCCTGCCTCAGCCTCCAGAGTATCTGGGATTACAGGTGTGTGCCTCCACACCCAGCTAATTTTTTGTATTTTTAGTAGAGATAGGGTTTCATCATGTTAGCCAGGACGGTCTTGATCTGACCTTGTGATCTGCCCACCTCAGCCTCCCAAAGTGCTGGGATTACAGGCATGAGCCACTGCCTGTAATGAGCCAGCCTCTTTCTTCTGCTTGTTCAATTCTATTGCTGAGACTTTCCAGAGCATTCCACATTTCTAAAAGTGTGTCCAAAGTTTCCTGAAATTTTTTTTAGTTTTTTCTTTAACCTACCTAATTCCTTGAATATTTCTCCCTTCACTTTTTGTATCATATTTTGAATTTCCTTGCATTGGGCTTTGCCTTTCTCTGGTCCCTCCCTTATGAACTTAATAGCTAAACTTTTGAATTCTTTTTCAGGTAAATCAGGGATTTCTTCTTGGTTTGGATCCATTGCTGGTGAACTAGTATGATTTTGGGGGTGTTGAAAAGTCTTGTTTTGTCATATTACTTGGGCACTCACAGTCTTGGGGGGAATCTCCCAGGCCCTGCAGGAGCAGTCCACTTCCTTCAGAGGGTCTGTGGGTCCTCTCAGGACTGCTGGACTGTTCTTGCAGTGCATCTGAAGTTAAAATTCACAATGCAAGCCCCCACATGCTGCTCTGTCCAGAGCTGCAACCTAGTTCTGCCTCGCATCCACCATGAAGATCATTCTCTTAAAAGTCTCCTTTCTATGATTTTTTAGGGTAATATATAACATTGGCCAAAGTAGAGTATATTAGTTAACTCAGTTATGATAATGTATTTTGGAAATCTGGAAATATACCACTTTGTAACCAATAAACAATAAATGTGAAAGCTTTTAGGTGCTGTTTTAATGTCTTCTTATTGCTATATTTCTCCTTGATGTGTAAGATGTTTGTGTACATATGGCAAAAATTATAATCTTTGTTCATGTTAATAAATTTTGCTTGAATTACCAACCTAGAAAACTCATAAAAACAACTTATTAGCATATGCTATATAGAATTTCTTAAAACTGTCATTAATATTTTCTTTACCACTTTTAAAATTCAGTGTTTCTCAGTGTAACACCACTATATTTCAATCCTGTTACCCACTTTTTTTCCTGAAGGAATCTGACAACTACAAAATGAACTCTGCTTTTGTTCATATACAGCACAGCATGGGGTTGGACAAGTTCTACCTTGAGTCAATTATTCTGTGACAGGTAACGCCTGAGGATTTCCAAATTGCTGCTATTATTGTGAACTTATAAACTTTTTATTATGAAAAATAGTATTTTCAATTTTCATATTGAATAATCATTTCAAACATGTATAAATTTGACTTCACAGCATACCAATACCTGTGTTTCCATCACCCGGCTTCCAAAATCATCAGTGGAAAATGATCTTGCTTCATCTATTCCCTGCCAGGTCCCGGACCCATGGTAAGCAAGCCATGGACATTATGTAGTTTTATCCTGAAATTTTATAGTATGTATCTTGAGAAGAACTCTAAATAAAACAACCACCAAATGACTATCTCATATAAAAATTTAAAATTTCTTAACTTATAAAATATCATGTCAATATTTAAATTTTCTATCATTTTGTAAATGTTGCTTAAAAAATAATTTGTCCAAATCAGCATCCAAATGTATCTCCTAGTATAAGACATGGCTTACATTTATTTTGCTCTAGAGATTCTCATTGATTTTCTTTTTCTCTTACAATTTATTTATTGAAGAAAATGGATTATCTTTCAAAGAAAATGGATTAACTTTTGGCAATCACAGTCTGGAATTTCCAGATTACATCCTGGTCTGCTTTACAGTGCTTTTCTCTGTCTTCAGTATTTTTGAAAGAAATTGGAAGTTGGTTATAAAGACTTGATATGATTTTGCTTGATTTATTTATTTAATTTTGGGAAGATAAGACTTTCTGAAATTATGTATTTCTCATCAAGAATCATGCATTTCTGGTAATATTTTTAAAAATCATGTTAATAGCTACTTAAATATCAGTAGGATTCATTAATTCATGAGAAGTTGCTAAATTACTATACTTACTTTTATTGTTTCTTTTTGTATACTAGCTGGGATATTTCTTTAAACAGTAATTTTTCCTCAGCTAGTATTTGGTTAAACTACCTAAGATTGTTGGTAAAAAATGACATAAAAATGCTTGAATGTTTTCATTTATTTATAAGTTTTCAAAATACTGAGTTTTGCATTCTCCAATTATGAGCAATGTGTTTGGTCTGTGTGTGTGCGTGTGTGTGTGTGTGTGTGTGTGTGTGTGTGTATGTGTTGCAGTCTGAAGAAAGGGTGCTTGCAAGAACGCTAAATATCACTTGGAAAAAGCTGATTGGCTTCACCTTGGCAAATTCAACACAGACCAGGTTTGGGTTTTCCAGAATGCAGGATCCAGAACCTGATCTGACAGCACAAAGATCAGAGCTGCACTCAGCGGATATACTCATCTCATAGAATCGGGATATGAAAATCAGGAAGGTGGTTCTTTATTCTCTAATGAGAAATACAACCCCCAGGCCAACAGGGGACTTGTGATCGCCGATCAACATTTTCTTTCCCTGGAGAAAAAGATACAGTGGAGATCTTAGTTATTATATGAATTTGCTCCATGGAGCACAGGAACTGGCTTGTTGGGTGGGTCTTCGGCTGGCACCACTGCACCCCAACAGTTTGCTACATCTGTTGCTAGGCTAGAAATAAATCTGCAAATGGACTTGTTTTATTGGACCAGGGCAGATGTTCTGGCTGTTATTTACACATGTACTCCCTTGATTGACGCATTTTTTTCTTTCAACTTACACTGAAGTCTTGGCTTTAGAGATTCATTTTATTTCTTTTCAACAGTGATTTTGTTATCTTTACTGAGAGTGAAAGTTAGAAAAATCTACGTGAATCACAGAGGCATTTGCCAAGGTCAGCTCGGACAAAAGAATATCAGGGCTCCAGCATGGTGGCTCACTCCTGTAATCCCAGTGCTTTGGGTGGCTGAGGCTGGAGGATTGCTTGTAGCCAGGAGTTTGAGACCAGCCTGGGCAACATAGCAAGATTCTGTCTCTACACAAATGGCTATAGTCTCAGCTACTTGGAAGGCTGAGGTGGGAAGATTGCTTGAGCCCAGGAAGTTGAGGCTGTAGTGAGCCATAACCACGCCACTGCACTTCAGCCTCAGCAACAGAGTGAGAACATCAGATTCACCAAAGCCTAATGGGGACATACAAGGAGGGAAGAGTTTGTTGGCTTTAGCACAGGGGCGAGGGATCTGTGGGAGGCCTAGTTCCAGCACAGCCTGTGCTGAGACAGAAAGCCCTCTCCGACACTGCCATAAACACTATGTATGAGGGACAATGCTGGGCACGTGAGCACATGAGCCCTGACTTTGAAGCTAGCCATGGGGCATGACTGCCATGCTGGGGGAGCCGGACCAGCAAGGACAAGGAAATGGAGATGTGTCCATCTGACCCTATGGCATTTCTCTTGAACAATCAAAGCAACCAAGTAACTGTGCAATGACAGGACTAGAAAACCAAATACTGCATATTCTCACTTACAAGTGGGAACTAAATGATGAGAACACATGGACACAGAGGGGAACAACACATCCTGGGGCCTTTTGGCGGGTGGAGGGAGGGACGAGAGAGAGGATCAGGAAAAATAACTAATGGGTACTAGGCTTAATACCTGGGTGATGAAATAATCTGTGCAACAAACCCCCATGACACAAGTTTACCTATATAACAAGCCTGCACACGTATCCCTGAACTGGAAATAAAAGTTTAACAAAAAGTAACTGGGCAATTAGACAAATCAGATTTCTCTGTTTTTTCTCTTTGTTTAGCATTGAAACTCAGCACTGATGTTTTAGGCCTAAACCCCTAGGGGCTACTGAATAATTTGTGTGGTTAAGAGTAAAGCTTCAGAGAGGAAGAGCATATATATATATATATATGTATATGTATATATGTGTACATGTGTGTGTTATATATACGTGTATATATACATATATTTATATATAAATATATGTATTTATATAAATATACATATATACATGTATATAAATATATCTACATGTATATATGTATACATACATATATAAACATATATACATTTATATAAATATATATAAATATACATATATACACATATATACATATATACCCATATATATACGTATATATATGTGTATATATATACATATACATATATAATACACACACACGTACACGTATATACATATACATATATATATATATGCTCTTCCTCTCTGAAGCTTTACTCCTAACCACACAAATTATATATATATATATATATATATATATATATATACACACTATATATAAGTATATATGTAGTATTTGGGATTAAAGCTTCAGAGAGGAAGACCATATATATATATATATGTATATGTATGCATATATAAGTATACATATGTGTGTATGTGTGTGTGTGCGTGCACGTATATATATATATATTATATATATATGTATTATTTTGGAGCTGAAATCAGGAACAAGAAAAAAATAAGAGTTTTCTCTGCATTTGTACCATAAACTGGTAATATGGGTTGCATGGGTTATGATCCCCATCACTCTTAACCTCCTCCAAAGTCATTTTCTGGGACTCCCTGCATGTATGTTACTGCACCAAGAGTTAGGAACATGGAAGCTGATAGGGCAAGCCCTGCTCTAGGACATACTGATGTACCTGAGAAGGGGGAGAATACTAATAAAATATAATAAGCCACACAATCAATTATGAGGAAAATGGCAAACAAAAAGAGGAACAATGGCAACAAATACATATTTCACATGAGGACTGGAGGAAGTCAAAGAGGTCCTGAAGGTAGAGGTGGCCCAGAACCATCTGTGGAACTGAGGCAGGCTGTGGAGAAAGCACAGGAGCTGGCTGTTTCGCAATAAGGAGACAAAAGGCCTCCTTTGAAAAGGAAGCTCATTTAAAAATGGGCACAGTTTTCCTTTCTATCCTGGTCGACATCATCCCAGATTGCTTCATGGATGAATTCTTATGAAACATTTAAGGAAGAAATAATTCAAGTAATTAAAAAACTTTTAGAAAACTCTAATACAAACATCGACAGGGCTTCTGACAAGAACACACATGCCAGTATCCCCCATTGGCATGAATGCAAAAATCCAAAACAAAATTTTGGTAAATTAAATCTAACATTGCAGAAAAATAATATATCATCACAAAGTGAGGTTTATCCTGAAACTATTATGTTAGTTTAAAATTTGAAAAAAAATAATATAATTTAAAGAAGAAAAATCAGGTGATCAGAAAAAAAAGCATTTAACAAAATCCAACATCCATTCATGATGACAAAAAGAAAAGGTCATCTGTGAAAATCTTACAGCTAACATTACATTTAATGGTACAATACTGAACTCATTTCTCCTGAAATGAAAAAGCAAATATGTCCCCTCTCACCACTTGCATTAATTATTCCACTAAATATCTAATCCAATGCAGTAAGGAAAAAAAGAAAAAGACAAAAATAAAAAAGAAGAAATATTGGGAAATGAAGAGGTAAAACTATCTTTATTTGCAAATACCATGATTTTATATAGAAAACTCACAGAAATCTAAGAAAAAATCTATCACATTTATACTAATTGGATAAGTTGAAATCAACATGACTTCAGAATACAAGATACATATATATATAAATTTTTTGTATGTCTATATGCAGATAAATTTATAGACATCAATTCCAATAAAATAAACATCAGAAAACATAAAGTACCTAGAAATCAATTTTTAAACATATATAAAAAAAACATTACAACTAAAAACTACAAAACGCTACTGAGAGAATTGTAAAAAAGATCTAAGTACATGGAGACATATATAATCATCATAGTTGTAAAGTCATTCATTTTTCCCAATTTGTCTATAGATGCAATTGAATTTCAAAGTTGCAGCAGGGTTAGATTTTTTTGAGGGGTAGTATATATTGATAAGTTGATTCTGACTTATATATGGAATTTAAAGGACTCAGAATAGGCAGAATAATTTCAAAAAGAATAACAAAATCGGATGGCATACCCCACCAGATTTTAAAGTACATTGTAGAGCTATCATGAGATGTGATATCAACAGGTGGATAGATAGACCTATCAACAGAACAGAATAGAGATTTCAGACCTAAACCCACAATACATGGTCAATCGATTTTCAAAATAAAGCAACAAAATAATTCATTTTTTAATTTTTATTTTTTGAGACAGAGTCTCACTCTATTACCCAGGCTGGAGTGTGGTAGCATGATCATGGCTCACTACAGTCCCAACCTCCCAGCTACTCAGGAGTCTCAGGTGATCCTCCCATCTCAGCCTCCCAAGTAGCTGGGAATACAGATGCATGCTGCCACACCCAGCTAATTTTGGTATTTTTTGTAGAGACAAGGTTTTGCTATGTCACCAGAACTGGTTTTGGTACAAAGTGGGATCAGGGGGCTAACAGCATTCAGAGCCGAGAGCCTTAAGCAGACTCTGACCCACATATTTATTCTCTCTGAACAGGTGATTATTATTAACAAGCAGGTGTTCTGTGTTTTCGCAGGCTCACTGTTGATCAAAGACAAACTAGAAAGCATTCTTCATGAGGGAGCAATGGGGGCAGGGTCACATATCCCATGTTTAAAGAACTGGTTTAACTAGTGTATACTATGCATACATTGCTCACTATTTTAGAACACTCTGAGCAATTTTCTGCTTTGGGGGCCAGCTCAGTTTTCCTTGCCATCATTCTTAGTAAACAATATAATCCTTCATACACATTAGGACTTGTTCTCAGCAGTATCTTATTGTAGTTTTTCATTCTATTTTTAAAGATGATTAATTAAATACTACAGGCCAATGATGAGAAGGTTTGTGACTCTGACAGAACTATCTTGCAAAAGCAGTGAAATTGTAAGTTTTACTCGAACAAATACATTATTTTTAAAATACTGTAATCATCTCATCCAGATCTAATTGAATTACTATTTAAATAGAAGATGTTATATATTAGCAGCCCTCTTGAACTAAAATGACAAAATGCTGTTCAAACTATCAGCCACAGTTCACTGCATTATGTTTTCTAGAGTTATTGCTAGTAAACTTCTTTAAGTTAGCTGATATTCACATGTTTTTGTCTTGTTTTTTAAGAATATATTGAGTAAACCTAGCAATAAAACAAGCTACAGTTCTGCCATCCTTTCCTGCCCACCATCACCCTCATCAGGGAACATGTTGACTGAGAGTTTTTAAAAATAAATTAGTGTTCTGTGAGCCAAGCTCATCTGAAAAATATAAAATATTCAATTGAGTTTTGTTTTCATGATCATTGAACAACAGAACGTTTTGCTTGTTTTTAAATCTTTCCTTTGACAAATTTTCTCTTAACCTTCAAAGTTTATGTAGCAGACATGAGCAAGACATTTAAACCAAAGAAAAGAGGCCAAGAAAATTGGTGAATAGGTGAGGAAACAATTTTACAGGTCATCACTAGTTTTGTTGAAAGTGATTTGGCATATACATCTATAATGCTTTTTAAAGCACCTACATAGTTAATTTAATATTTAACTTACCTATAATATTATAGTTACTAATACAAACTACTAACCATAGCATTAATATAACACTTTTCCCATGGAAGTGTAAAGAGTTACAATGATAGAAACAATTGCATTATAGAATCAGGGACATTTGTTAAATATCCTGAAACTCTCTAGATTTAAAGTTTTAAATTTGAAAACTTTAAAAATTTTTTATCATGGGCAATGCAAAGTAGAGAATGGTATAATTAACCTACATGCATGCATCATGCAGTTTCAACAATGATCAATTTATGTCCAATCTTGTTTGATCTTTGTTCACCCACTGGAATTTGGGCTAAGCTGTTGTCATGTTCCTGTGCATATTGGCAGGTGAAGAGGAGCAATTAAACAATTCTACTCAAGGCAGCTGGCAAGTCACATCATGTAAACACAACCTGCTTGAGACATTGTTGCCGAGCCCAGCTTGGTCATGGAGACTCCAACCCAGGCGGTGCTGAAGGAATTAAGAAACAGACAGAGATAGAGTGCAAAAAGTGGGACTTCAGGGGGCTACAGCATTCCCAGCTGACAGATCCAAACAGAGTTTGACCCACACATTTATTGACAGCAAAGAAGTGATAATATCATTTAACTAAATGCATTCTTTGCAAGAAACAAAGCATTCTTTACTAGTGGCAAGAAGCAGGCTCTGGCACATTTATCTACTGCAGCTGGAATAAGTCATTAAGGCATGGGTCACTCATGCTATCATTTGTGGTTCAGGGATGCCTTAAGCAGTTTTCCACCCTGGGGTGGGCCAGGTATTTCTTGCCCTTGCTCCAGTAAACCAACAACCTCCAGTAATGTGTGTACCTGCCATAACAAGCATATCATAGTGCTGTAGATATTTTGTTTATGGCCAGTTTCTTTTTTTTATTTTTAATAAGAAATTTTTAAAAGTATTTATTCAGACTCATGTGTAAATTTTATTTCTAGTTGTATATAATTTTTAGTATTACACAAATGATTCTGTAGTCAATAACAATAAATTTTACATTTAAAAATAACTAAAACTGTAGAATTGATTATAATGCAAAAAATAAATTCTACAGGTGATAAATACCTCATTTAACCTAATGTGATTATTATATATTGTATACCTCTATCAGAATATGCATATATAACATATATACATATATATAACATAAATATTATATACCCACAAAAATTAACACAAGTAAATTTAAATGTAAAAAATAAATAATAAAAATTTTACCTACAGGAACAGTATTCCCTAACTTGTTTACAGTTTTAAGCCATTGGCAAAAAAGACTACTAGAGATGTTAGTCCATTATTTAACCAAATAGCGTATTCTTACCATCTTTTGTCTATACCCTTGAGTAAGGGAGACTAGGTTAAAGTAAGTGAAATAATAAGATTTAATTTAATGCACAACACTTAACACATGAAAAATGTTGACTTAAGAAATTAAGTTCACACATAATCTGAAATTTTTAACATATACTACATTTTGTTTTATAAAAGTACAATTAGTAAAATACTACTAATTTACTTTAATTTTTTTTGAGATGGAGACTCACTCTGTCACCCAGTCTGGAGTGCAGTGGTATAATCTCAGCCCACCGCAACCTCTGCCTCCTGGGTTCAAGTGATTCTTCTGTATGGCCAGTTTCTCTCTCTCTTTTTTTTTTTCGTTTTTTGTGTGGCCAGTTTATTTAAGGCCTGTTTATGTCAGTCTGAGGGCCTGCTCCTAGCACATTGTGTTTACATCATACCAAGCAGCCAGACTGAATGATATTTTCTGAGGGAACTGGTATTTTGGCTTAATTGACCAAAGAAAGAACATGCTTTTATATGTATGTACACAGTGTAAGGTGCAGACCCATCAACAGGTGCAGGTTTTCTGGTAGTGGCTGCAGATGCAATTAAAATGGATTTTTCTTTCCACATAGTATATAGAGGATAGAATGGAATATCTCAGAGGCCTTTTTTCTGTTCAGCCTGGACAAGAACAGTAACCTCACTTAACCAGTATCACCCTGTGTTCCAAAAGAAAGCAAAGTGAACATTTTAACATGGACTGGAAGCCATTACTACTCCATCTGTCAGTTAATATAGTAATCTTGTCAGGGTTGGAGTCAGACAGTTTAAATCCTTGTTCTGCCACTTAGTAGCTGAATGTCCTTGAGCAAGTTACCGATTCTCTGCAAAATGGGCAGAATAAGAATACTTACCTCATAAAGTCCTCAAATAATATTATTTTCTCTCAGGTTTTATCAGTTACTATGCTTAGTTTTGTGTCTTATGATCCAGCCGGGACTTGCAGAAGTGCTCATTTTTCTTATAGGAGATTTCCACACTGAGTGTAGACCCAGCTCCAAGAAATCTTAATTTATTGCTGCAGAGACCTTAAAGTCAACTGAAGCCATTATTGTACTTATTTAAAAGACAATAGAATATTATAGAATATTATTTATCCTGTTGGTATACCTACTGAGTATTATAATTTTCTTCTTTTGTGAATGTAAATAGTAACTCCTTAAATGAAGGGCTTATATCATCTACTTCATCTTAAACATCCTCTTATTTTAAAAAAATGGTATCTCTGTTCATAATAGGTGCTTAATAAAATTGGGTGAGAATTCAAAAAACTAGAAATGAAATTATTTATTTGCCATGTCTAATATTACTTCTCATTCAAGATTCATATAAAATTTGAATATTACAAAAATATTTCAAGCATTCCACCCTAGTGGGAAAACAGGGCCATGTAGAAAGTATGGAAAATAATAAAACATTTCAACCACAAAATAAATTATTTGTTTCACTTGCAAGAAATAAATATGCTATTTTTCAGCACAAATGATTACTAGCAAATGGAAGTGTTTTCTATTTCTTCTTCCTTCCATCGACTGGGTTGTAATTCACACCAGACAGTCAACAGGCAAAACCTTAGCCTCATAAAAAATGAAATAATTTGGGAGAATTCTGAAGCTAAAAATTACTAAATAGGTGGGAGACATTTTCACTTAGCACGGTTTGAATAAAGTATTCAAATGAACAGGGATGGGCTCACCAGGCTGTAGGACATGCTATGGATTTTCATTTATCCTTAATTATCTCAATACAGGCAGCTGAGACATGAAAGATGCTCCCTTTTGAATCATTTAATCTTTAAAGAGACGAGAGCCCTCTGCTTGCTGGTACAATTTAAAGTTTGAGAGCCACTAGTGAAGAAATGCCTACAGCTGGCTTTAGTTTGGAGAGCAGTGGTTCTCAAACTGAAGCTAGGGTGAGAAGGGTCTGGCAAGCAGAAAAATGCAGATTCCTGGTTCCAATCAGCGATGTTGCTCTTACAGGGATGATGTAAAAACCTGACCACTTTGAAGCACACTGATGTGAGCCTACTGGGAAAGCCTCAGGGAAGGCTGTGCCTTGTCATTCATGTCATCCATGTATGTGATTGGGACAGCCTAGACTCTATTCCAAACATTCTTGGACACATTTCTTATCCTCTGGACCATCCCACGGTTTCTCCCATTGCTTGAAATTTACTTTAACCCTTATTAAATTGTCACAAACAAAATGGAACACCTAAATTCAGATTTATCCTATGGAGACGGGAGCCAGTGATCTAAGAAATTCCCAAGAATAGCATAAAACCCAAAAGAATGGGATAAACAAAATTTATTTTTCTTCCCCCAGGAGCTATCTAAACTGGCTCAGAATACTTTTTTTTTCTTTTTTGGTTCTAACTAATTTTAAACTCAAGTTCTTTCAAATCTAACCAAATGCACTCTCCTAATTGAATGGATTAATAAAAGGAGCTATAAATGATGGAAAAATGTTTTAATTTATGGATGGGCATGGTGGCTCACATCTGTAATCCCAGCACTTTGGGTGGCAGTTGAGGTGGATCAGTTGAGGTCAGGAGTTCAAGATCAACCTAGCCAACATGGTGAAACCCCATCTTTACTAAAAATGCAAAAAAACAAAAAAATAGCTGGGCGTGGTGGCACATGCCTGTAATCCCAACTTCAGGGAGGCTGAGGCAGGAGGGTCACTTGAACACAGGATGCAGAGGTTGCAGTGAGCTGAGATCACACCATGGCACTCCAGTCTGGGAAACAGAGTTAGACTCCAACACAAGAAAAATGTTTTAATTTATGACTTTTATTATGATGTTTTAAAAAAATTATGGGAAGCCATTGCATTGGACTGAGTTCCTGCCCTAGGCCCAACAAACCAGACTAAGTCAAAACAGAGGCACTCATGCTAAATGCACATAGTAAAATAGAAACTTTAAGGAAGTAAATGGATCCCCAAACAAACCAATTTTTCCTGAAAACAGGAGTCCAGTCTACTGAATCTACTGGTAAGGAAGCCCCCTTTGCTTTAACTCTTACAATAAATAAAAGTAACCTGAAGTTAACCAGTCAGTTTTTCTCTATCGTTCTGTTTCCTCGTTTCCATCTTACAAAACCTACTTTTCTGACATTGCTCAATAGGAGTGCTCATTCTATTTTGTAGAATGGAGGCTGCCTGATTCATTAATCATGAATAAAAGCCAATTTGTTCTATAACTAAATTTGGAGTGAGAGTAACTGTCTTTTGACATACTCATGGAGATTTAGAATTTTGTGTATATAGAATCTTCTCATCTTATAAAGCTGTTCAAGAATGAACCGACAGTGACTTGCAGTTTGCTGACCCTGGGCAATGACCCTGGGCAGAGCCCTTCACACCGTGGGAACATGTTTGCAGTAGGCAGGGTTTATTGATGCTGACTGCCTGAATTGACCTAAGTGACCCACCAACATCATCCTGTACTCCCTTGCAGGTCTGGGGGAGGGAGGAGAGACTGCTTTCTCCAACTCAATGGGATTTAAATGCTAAAGTCCATATTATTTGTTCATACACATCACTTCAGTTCTTTGTTATGTCAATAAGGATAAAATCACGACAACGAAAAATAAGACAAGTGGCCATCTTAACATGCTTTAAAAACATGTATCAATCCTGACCTTAGGTCATTATTTCAGAGTAATCTCCAACTTTTAAAAGTTAGATGTGTGAAAGTTTACAATTTCTTCCTGTTTTGATATCACTAGCAGTCCTACCGAGACCCCAGAAGAAAGCCAATGGAGACAACAGCTTTGGGCCGTGAAAACCTAAGTTATCATACACCTGGCTAGTGCAAACGTTCCTCTCATATGGGCTGTCTGTCTGCCAGCTTCCCCAGCAGCAGTTTGTTTAAAAATTCTGTATCGTGGTGATTGATATGGATGCATCTCTGCAAACTAATCTATGAATCACTTTTTTGGTGATGAGAAATGTTTTGGAAGCTGTCGGAAATTAGGAATGAGTTCATTAGCACAACGATAGACTCATTAAGGTGATTGGCAAAATTTATTGGAGTTATTAACTTCCAAGAAATTTGATTTTATTTTTAGTAGAATTTCTCCCAGCTAAGCAAAATAGTAGTTTTTTTGTCAGTTGTTATTGTGCTAATGATAGTAATCATTAATATTTAATCATGCCTGGCCTCCAGCAAAATGATGACTTAGGCAAAGATTGTTTAGATCCGTTTACTACTTTGTGTGCAGTATTTACCTTATTAATTCATGCACCAAATATTTGTTCTCCACGTAAGGTTGTTGGTGGCCTTGACAAGTGCAGTTTTGGAGGGGTAGAGGAAGTGAAAGACAGATTGAAGTCGACTTGAGGGAGAGTGGGATGGGAAGAATTGGAAATAACTTTGACAAGCTTTGCTATAAAGGATGACAAAGAAGTGGGGTATGATGAAATTGAGTGCAAGAGAAGGTGTTTTAAACAGAAGAAATAATGACATATTTGTGTGCTGATGGGATGACCCAGTAGATATTAAAGACATGGTGATGAAGGAGAGAGGAGACAATTGCTGTCCTTCGGTAGAGGAGAGAGGACGGTGTAATGAACAAGCAGAGGAGTTGATGTGATTGATGACTGTTAGTCAAGGCACGCTCTTTGGGTATTTGGGTGGCCAGGTTAGAATTGTGATGGTGAGTGAGTAAGGATACTGTCTTCTGAAGATAACTGTGTTTTCTCATTGAACTAAAAATAAACTGTGAGAATTGTGGAGGCATTTTGGGGACTTGAGGAGGATGAAGGTGAGCAGTTGGGAGAGTGAGTGGACTAAGGAAGTGTAGAAATGCTTCCTGATAGTACAAATTGTTCTCTTGAGGTACAGGGTCATGGATTTACTGCGTGGTCATCATGACAGACAGTCAGCTGTCTGGGTACTGAGATGGAGCAGGCAGTAAACTGAATCTACCTTGTAGAAAGTAAAAAGTTCCTCCTAGCTCCCAAAAGCAGTGAATTGTCTTCCAAAATGCGTTAAGAATTAATTTATAATTCAGGTCAAGTTCTGGATACATTTGAGCTATGCCAGGACTATCACTACAAATACATTTCTATAAACGGATAGCTTTGAGCCTCACTTGGAGGTCCTATGCTACCCACATGGGTAAAAACGCCAGTTAATATCTTAGAACATTTAGTTTGAAATGATGTACTCTTGACCTTATCAAATAACCTGTCTATATGTAAATAACCAATGTGTTTTTCGTCTCTCCAGAGCTTTGAAGAAGTAATCTCAATCTCTGAGCATTTTTATCATTTTTTTCAATGTATCCTTCTGAAGTTTAAAGATTTGCTTTTACTTGATAAACATGAGTTCCTTTTTATTATTATTAATGCAGCAATGCAAAGCAACAGTGACAGAATAGTTGATACAGGGATAATTCCCTGAAAGCGATGAATCTCTGAGGCAAAAACCTGAAAGCAAAAAGCTCCTTGTAGTGAAAATAAGTGAGATGTGGGAAGCATTTATAGAAAGAATGACGTTTTCTCCACCATCACCTGGGTCTGTGAATGGCTTCATCAGAGCTTCCTGGCAACAACATTAATTATCAAGTGTCAAGCTTGGTGCTTACAGAGGGCGACCTGGACTAGAGCCCGGCCCCCCACTGAGCCTGTGATGAGCACCCAGGAGCAGGTTGAATGAGGGATCAATGACTCGCAGGGCTCCAGGCAGAATAATGAACAGAAGTGGGCCAACTGCAAGCAAAAATCAGCTGGAGACATGAGGGCTCTGAGGGTGAGTGGCCCACTGTGGGGCACAGCTGTAGAAAGCTGAGCAACTGGGGTCATGGGACTTGGCCTGGGAGGTGCTGACTGGGCATGGCCTGGCTCCTCTGTCAAATCAAGGCTGATGATGAACTTCTTTTATTTTTTTTGAGACAGAGTCTCACTCTGTCACTCAGCCTGATGTGCAGTGGTACAATCTCGGCTCACTGCAATCTCCACCTCCCAAGTTCAAGTGATTCTCCTGCTTCAGCCTCCCGAGTAGCTGGGATTACAGGCGAGCGCCACCGTGCCTGGCTAATTTTTGTATTCTTAGCAGAGAGAGGGTTTCGCCACGTTGGCCAGGCTGGTCACAAACTCCTGACCTCAGGTGATCCACCGCCTTAGCCTCCCAAAGTGCTGAAATTACAGATGTGAGCCACTGCACCCGGCCAAGACTGATGAACTTCTCATCCTTCTCTGCTTTTAATGAAACGTGTCACTGAGGACTTACTTTATCCCAGGAGCAATGCTTGCCCTGGAAACGCGGTAAAGAACAAGGTCAACATTGTCCCTGGCTTGATGAAGCTTACAGTTTGTGAGATGAGGCAAACGTGAACTGCGTCATTGCACAGATGCGTGTCACATTGAAATATGCTGAGTGGGCTGGGCACAGTGGCTCACGCCTGCAACCTCAACGCTTTAGGAGGCCAAGGTGGGTAGATCGCTTGAGCCTAGGAGTTCGAGACCAGCCTGGACAACATGGCGGAACCCCATCTCTACTAAAAATACAAAAATTAGCCTGGCATGGTGGTGTGCACCTGTAGTCCCAGCTATTTGGGAGACTGAGGCTGGAGGATGGCTTGACAGAACTTGTCTCAAAAAAAATGGCAAGTGGTACAGAGGAGTGACGCATGGTAAAGAAAGCACACACTAGCGATTTCACCTGAAATTGCTTTGAAAGAGCAGAAACAGCTTCCTGAGGAAGTGGAGGTGGAGGCATAGCTGGAAAGAAGAGCGGGGTTCTGGAAGAGATGGAAAAGGCCTCGTGGGGGTAGGGAACCCCGGACACTGAGAGGTGACGGTACTGGAGAACACAAGGCCAGGGGCAGCAGCGTGTGGTAGGAGAGGGTCTGGAGAGGGCATGTGGGCCAGTCTGTGTCAGGTGCAGAGTCCAAGGGAAGGCCCTGGGTCTTTATCCTAAGAGCACCAAGAAGCATTGGAAACAGGGGTGTCCCATGAACACGTATGTTCATCATGGCACTATTTGCTATAGCAAAGACCTGGAACCAACCCAAATGCCCATCAATGATAGACTGGACAAAGAAAATGTGGCACACATACACCATGGAATACTATGCAGCCATAAAAAGGATGAGTTCATGTCCTTTGTAGGGACATGGATGAATCTGAAAACCATCCTTCTCAGCAAACTGACACAAGAACAGAAAACCAAACACCACATGTTCTCACTCATAGGCGGGTGTTCAACAATGAGAACACATGGACACAGGGAGGGGAGCATCACACATTGGGGTCTGTTGAAGGGTGGGGAGGTAGGGGACGGACAGTTGGGGGTGGGAGGTTGGGGATGGATAACATGGGGAGAAATGCCTGATGTAGGTGATGGGGGGATGGAGACAGCAAACCACCACGGCATGTGTGTACCTATGCCACAGCCCTGCAAGATCTGCACATGTATCCCAGAACTTAAAGTACAATTTTAAAAAAAAGAAAGCAGGGATGTCCAGTCTTTTGGCTTCCCTGGGTCACACTAGAAGAAGAATTGTCTTGGGCCACACATAAAATACATGAACACTAATGATAGCTGATGAGCTAAAAAGAAAAACCACAAAAAAATCTTATAATGTTTTAAGAAAGTTTAAAAATTTGTGTTGGGCCACATTCAAAGCCATCCTGGGCCACAGTTGGACAAACTTAATTTAAAGTGATTCAGCATATTCAGATTTTCTTTATGAAAACACCACCATTCTGCAGTGAATAGATACATTTACTAACCTAGAGGCTGCAGCCACACACACAGAGTGCAGAAAGCAATCGTGCACCGCTTGAGAAGCTCTAAGTGTCAGCTCCAGCAGGAAACACAGGGGAATCTTTAAGGTCAGATCAAGAGTTTAGGCCGGGCACGGTAGCTCACGCCTGTAATTACAGTACTTTGGGAGGCCAAGACAGGCAGATCATGCGGTCAGGAGATCGAGACCATCCTGATAACATAGTGAAACCCCATCTGTATTAAAATACCAAAAAAAGAAAAATTAGCTGGGCATGGTGGTACATGCCTGTAGTCCCAGCTACTCAGGATGCTGAGGAAGGAAAATTGCTTGAACCTGGGAGGTGGAAGTTGCAGTGAGCTGAGATCGTGCCACTGCACTCCAGCCTGGGCAATAGAGTGAGACTCAAGTCTCAAAAAACAAACAAACAGCAACAAAAAATGACTTTTAAATAATGATCTATTTTCACCTATCCAACAGGGATTAGCATCCTACACCAGAGCTAACCCCTCCCACTCTGTTTGCTGAGACAGGAGCCGTGCTGAACACCCAGTGGAGTACAAGACCAACTGCCTGTATTATGTAAAGACGCTCTTGCTACAAAAGCAAGCTGTGCCGAGGGTAGATGGAGTATGTGCTTGATGCACCTGCACCTGGGAAGTCACTGCATCTTAAATTGTTCAGATTCTTTCTTCTTGGTTGCCTATGCATAAGGCCTTCCCATTTACTTCCATCTCGAGAATTGCTGCAGAAAGCTCCTTCTTCTCGCCATAGCCAAATTACGCTTGCTCAGCTGGGGGAAATTCATTCTTCATTGAAGTCTTTGGTAAGTATTAGTAGTTTTATGTAGGACATTTGGGAAGCAGAAGGAACCACAGAGTATTCTGGCAGGATTTGTATAATCTTTATATTCTATATTATCAGAGTAAATTATCACCAAATTCATGTACATTTCTGGAGTTCTCTAATTAATAACTACGAATTATGATTAACAATGGCTGCTGAGGTGGGAGGATTGCTTGCGCCCAGGAGTTTGAGACCAGGCTGGGCAGCATAGCAAGACCCTCTCTCTACAGAAAATGCAAAACAAATAGCCAGGTATGGTGGTGTCGTCCCAGCTACTTTCGAGGCTGAGGCATAAGAATCCCCTGAACTAGAAGGCAAAGGTTGCAGCTAGCCCAGGCTGGAGTTCAGTGGTGTGATCTACACCAGCCAGCCAATATAAGACAGGATAAAACAAGGTTTGTGTTACTGAATTGGATGCTATAGTGACATTTATTAACAGAATTCTACTGATACATAAAAAGTAGTAAAATAATAAGTTTGATGTTAATTGCCCAAGTAGGGAAATGAGGAGTAGGACCATAAGACTGTGTTGAAAAGTAAATGGCAGCCTCCTTTGATGCAGTTGCTGTTTTAATTTCTTGGCGTAGTCTAACATAAAATGCTCATACGTGAGGCGTGCCAGGACGAAAGCCAACAGGAAGGAGACAGAAGCTGGGGAGGAAGCCTGGGAAACCAACATAGTACAATGGTGCCCCCAGCTGTGGCAGCTCAGCGATTCACTGTACAGCAAGCAAGCCTAGGCCCCGCTGAGGCGATTTCTGAGATCCGAGATGCTCAGCGGATAAGTGGGACAGGGATACTGAAGGAAGTCACTGTGTCTGTTGATACCGAAAAGCAAGTGGCATCAGCATTATTTTGATGATTTCGCCCGTGACAGAAATACAGCCAGTGGTGGGGGTGGGGGGGGCGGATGGGAAGGAGGGAGTGGGTAACAGTATTGTCATATTGTCAGGGGTAAAAACGTAGGTCCAGCCTCTGGATGGGTGGGTAGGGGAGGAGTTTGGCAAAGCTTAAAAAAGATGTACAGAAATTTGGGCAGGTTCAAATCCTGATTGGCAGGAGGGTCACTAAATCTTAGACAGAGGAAACTGAAGCATCATATCACTGAGATGAACTGGCCCAAGTGGTACTCCCATTATTAATAATAAACACAAAACCTTAGCTGCCGTCCTTTGGATAAGCTGCTGCATACCCGTACATCACATGTGCCATCGCATTGGAATTTAGTCCTCATAGCAGTCCAGTGAGGTGGTTACTAGTCTCCGTTTTCAGAGATGAGAAAAGTGAAATGTTGGAAAACGTATTAACCTGAGCAAAGTCACGGTTTCTAACAAGCAAACACCGCGTTTTGGTGCAGGCTGACTTCCCACGTCTGCACTGTTGCTGCTACCTGACGCTACAGGGCGACCTCTCTGACCTACTCTGTGTCCTGGTTAGGAGCTGACAAGTGGCCAGGTATCCTGAATCAGAGGCTGAAGGCATCAGAGACTTCAGCTTTAAGGGATGGTGAAACATTGTCTCTTTCTTTCATAACAAAGAACATGGTGACTTACATTCACTGTTTTTTTTTTTTAATTAAGTTTTAAATGCAAGGTGGGAAGATTAATGGAAGAAACAGCAATAACAAGAAGACAACACAAACTCTTCTCTATTAGCTCAGGATGGAGATTTATGCTGACTGTGAAAAATGAATTTTCTTCCCCATAGAGGCAAGGTGTGATGTATTCCTTCTCATAAATTATGACCATTGGGATACCCCGGCTCTCTCCATCTGTACAATTTTTAACAGTTGGCTAATTACATCAACTGACCCGATTTAATAATTTATGTGTAACTTGAGCTAGAAACCCATTAGCTAGCCAGATGAATTAAGGCTGTTTGTCTTTTCAGGTATTCTCTGTTCCTACATGTGTCTGAGACATAGTAGGCACACAGGAAAAGTTGGCTGAGTTGTTATTATTATTATGTACAAAGTAATCAATGTTATAGCTGCAAAGGTTTTAGATTGAGAACCCTCTATTAAAGTACTTCTGTATTTCTAGCAGCTATTAACCAGGACATCATTAAAGACTTTGGAAAAGATTAGCTAATGAGCAGCTCAATTCATTAATGAGACAACTCAGCTGTGTTTCTTCTTCCCTTCACAGTAGATCTTCTTACTCTCCAAGGCACTATTTAAACTATTAAAATAACTAATGAGATCATTACCGTTGTCAGAAAAGTGCCAGCCTGTGCAGCTATCTTCACTAGTAAATGTAAAGTATTTGCTCGAGCATAACTTCTTCCTTGCTGAGTAGAATCAAAAGAGAACCAGGTAGCTGCAGAGCAGAGAACCAGCGCCAGGATGCCTGTGTCTACATGGCAGTAAGAGTGCCATAACACAGCATTGCAATTTTCCAATCAGATGTGCAGTTAGAGTCATTCTTTTGTTTGAAGACAATTGAAGGTTGGATTTTTCTGTGACTTTTAAATCAAATGAACACAACAGCCTTAACTGTCAATGAGACTTACATGAAATATATATCATGTCCAGCAGCATGCATTTATTCCTGCTCCACTTAAGAGCTGGGCACCCTGAGATCTCAGAATAGCCTCGGCAGAGGTAAGGCTTGCCTTTTCTACAATGTAGTGGCATTTCTGTCCTCATTCCACTGACTACAAACTGAGTGCATGGCTCCACATAACTGGAACATGCGATCTTTCAGGGTGCCAGGAAGGACATCACATGGATTTGGAAAACATAGAATTGTCCTGATTGTGCCCTTAATATTTAAAATTAAATTATATCTGTAATGTCAATAAATTACATCTATTTAGCTTTTTTTTTTCTTTTGAGAGAGATTCTCACTCTGTCACCCAGGCTGGAGTGCAGTGGTGCAGTCTTGGCTCACTGTAGCCTCTGCCTCCCAGGTTCAAGCGATTCTCATGCCTCAGCCTCCCAAGTAGCTGGGACTACAAGTGTGTGCCACCATGTCAGGCTAATTTTTATATTTTTAGTAGAGATGGAATTTGCTATTTTGGCCAGGTTGGTCTCGAACTCCTGACCTCAGGTAATCCACCTGCCTCAGCCTCCCAAAGTGCTGGGATTACAGGTGTAAACCACTGCACCCAGCCTCTGTTTAGTTTTTAGTAACCTTATATCAATACTTTCAGCTGTTTTAGATCATAAAGGGTAGAAGCAAGGTCTATAAACCTCTCAGTGCCCAGTGCCTGGTACATAGATAGGTATAGGGAGCCGGAGTAGCCCACCCCGTCTAGGGGATCAGTAGCAAGGCTGCTGTGAGCTTTGGTTGAACTTCAGGGAAGTGAAACCACAATAGGAGGATGTGTGTCTCGGAGAAGAATTGATGGGCCTAGAGAGAGAACCAGCTTTCACTGAGCTTGCTGAAAGATAGTTTTTAGCTGAAGTATGTTAACTGAAGAATGAGAATTATAACCACAGACTGTTCTAAGTAACTGCACCCTCCCTCTGCTATGTGCTTTGTGAACCAATAAAGTACACTGAGGCAGGTCGGGGCTAGAGAGATGACATCCTCACCTCCTGGACCGCCTGGCCCAGCTTTCTGTATGTCTGTGTCTGTGTCTTTTCTTATCCCCCACCGTTCCCTCTTAGATCCTTGATACCTTGTGCAGTTCAGGACACGGCACCAACCAGAGATAGGCAGTGGAATACACGCCCCTCGTATTGATGTTCAGAATGAAAAGAATAACAATGCATTTAGATGTATGTTCCGTAAATATAGATGATCGTGGAGATGGGGAAAGAGAGGGCAGACTGCTCCACTGTCACAGCCATGATGATGACGATGAAGATGATATTGTTACTTTAACAGACAACAGACTGTTATTGATAACCGGTGGATTATATATGATACTGTTATTGATAATTAGTGGAAGATATACAGAATAAAGTAATAGCATGTGCAGCATCAACATCTAGGAGTTCCCCAGCCCATCCTATGTGGCTCCCTGAGTGCCCTTTTCTGCCAGGAAGACTTTTGGTTTCTGAGGAAGTGCGGTGTGGGGGATAAGAGAGTGAAAAGCTACCGCCAAGCTTGGGGGTCTCTCAGCTTGTTCATCTTCCATGTCACAAAGCTGTTTTTGGTGAGATTTCCAAAATTCATTCTTCAATGCAGCTGCAGCCCACAAATTATAGGTTTGTTGACAATAAACAATCTTTTCCAGACAGACCAGGAATATCTTGGCTTACTAAAAGCATTCCTCAGTGAGTGATTGGCATATGACAACCCCTGAGAGACCCCAATTTAACAGTGGATGTTTGCAAGGAGTTCTGCTTAGGGCCAGGATTGCTTCAGGTGTTCCCAAGGAGGGAGGGAAGGGTTACAGACCTTTTCCTGATGAGAACAAAGAGCTGTTAGCTGGCATGTTAACATTCATTTGAAATACAGAGCAACCAGCTGTTATTATCAGAGCACAAACGCCATCACGGGTCAACTGTTTAAGGTCTACCTGTTTTGACCTAAATGCAGCAAAGTATTGAAACCACCACTGCTCGAGATCAGGATAAATTACAAACAAGGTCAATTTAAGTAAATCTTTTTTATTTTTTTATTGCATTTTAGGTTTTGGGGTACATGTGAAGAACATGCAAGATTGTTGCATAGGTACACACATGGAGGTGTGATTTGCTGCCTTCCTCCCCATCACCTATATCTGGCATTTCTCCCTATGCTATCTCTCCCCAACTCCCCACCCCCCGTTGTCCCTCCCCGATTTCCCCCTGACAAACCCCAGTGTGTGATGCTCCCCTCCCTGTGTCTATGTGTTCTCATTGTTCAACACCCACCTATGACTGAGAACATGTGGTGTTTGATTTTCTGTTCTTGCGTGAGTTTACTGAGAATGATGGTTTCCAGGTTCATCCATGTCCCTACAAAGGACATGAACTCATCCTTTCTTATGGCTACGTAGTATTCCATGGTGTATATGTGCCACATTTTCCCTGTCCAGTCTATCATCGATGGGCGTTTGGGTTGGTTCCAGGTCTTTGCTATTGTAAACAGTGCTGCAATGAACATTCATGTGCATGTGTCTTTATAATAGAATGATTTATAGTCCTTTGGATACATACCCAGTAATGGGATTGCTGGGTCAAATGGATTTTCTATCTCTAGGTCCTTGAGGAATCGCCACACTGTCTTCCACAATGGTTGAAGTAGTTTACACTCCCATCAACAGTGTAAAAGTGTTCCTATTTCTCCATATCCTCTCCAGCATCTATTGTCTCCCAATTTTTTAATGATCGCCATTCTAACTGGCGTGAGATGGTATCTCAATGTGGTTTTGATTTGCATTTCTCTAATGACCAGTGATAATGAGCATTTTTTCATATGTTTGTCAGCCTCATATATCTCTTCTTTTGAAAAGTATCTGTTCATGTACTTTGCCCACTTTTGAATGGGTTTATTTGTCTTTTTTCTTGTAAATCTGTTTTAGTTTTCTGTAGATTCTGGATATTAGCCCTTTGTCAGATGGGTAGATTGCAAACATTTTTTCCCATTCTGTTAGTTGCCAGTTCACTCTAATGATTGTTTCTTTTGCTGTACAGAAGCTCTGGAGTTTCATTAGATCCCATTTGTCTATTTTGGCTTTTGTTGCCAATACTTTTGGTGTTTTAGTCATGAAGTCTTTGCCTATGCCTATGTCCTGAATGGTTTTGCCTAGGTGTTCTTCTAGGGTTTTTATGGTGTTAGGTCTTATGTTTAAGTCTTTAATCCATCTGGAGTTAATTTTAGTGTAAGGTGTCAGGAAGGGGTCCAGTTTCTGCTTTCTGCACATGGCTAGCCAGTTTTCCCAACACCGTTTATGAAACAGCGACTCCTTTCCCCATTGCTTTTGTCAGGTTTGTCAAAGATCAGATGGTTGTAGATATGTGGTGTTGCCTCCAAGGCCTCTGTTCTGTTCCACTGGTATAAATCTCTGTTTTGGTACCAGTACCATGCTGTTTTGATTACTGTAGCCTTGTAGTATAGTTTGAAGTCCAGTAGTGTGATGCCTCCTGCTTTCTTCTTTTTGCTTAGAATTGACTTGGCTATGCGGGCTCTCTTTTGGTTCCATATGAAGTTTAAGGTGGTTTTTTCCAGTTCTGAGAAGAAGGTCATTGGTAGCTTGATGGGAATAGCATTGAATCTGTGAATTACTTTGGGCAGTATGGCCATTTTCACGATATTGATTCTTCCTAACCATGAACATGGAATGTTTCTCTATCTATTTGTGCCCTCTCTTATTTTGTTGAGCAGTGGTTTGTAGTTCTCCTTGAAGAGGTCCTTTACGTTCCTTGTTAGTTGTATTCCTAGGTATTTTATTCTCTTTGTAGCAATTGTGAATGGCAGT
>CAUYLG010062918.1:0-14479 GCA_963573385.1 Cacajao melanocephalus | reverse complement strand
TCTGATTTAGTTACTCTTGGAGAATTTTTTACAAATTGTATATCAGGAATATGTGACTGTTTAAAAGACATTTATTTATTTATTTTTTTGAGATGGAGTTTCACTCTTGTTGCCCAGGCTAGAGTGCAATGGTGTGATCTCGGCTCACTGCAACCTCTGCCTCCCGGGTTCACGCGATTCTCCTGCCTCAACCTCCCGAGTAGCTGGGATTATAGGCATGCGCCACCACGCCTGGCTAATTTTGTATTTTTAGTAGAGACAAAGTTTTACCATGTTGACCAGGCTGGTTTCGAAATTCTGACCTCAGGTAATCCACTCACCTCGGCCTCCCAAAGTGCTGGGATTACAGGTGTGAGCCACCTTCCCTGGCCAAAAGACATTTAAATGTAGAAAATATATTTCCTTATAGTTTGTTTAATTTGTGGGAAATTACTAAACTATGGCTTTTTCAACAGATAAACTTTAATAGTACTTAGCTAAGGGCACAATTAAGGAATACTTTATAAATGTTTACTTGGAATCCACTTTGTCCCAGTAGGTTTATACGCACAGCTCACTTTTCTAAGTGGTCTGCCTGATTCTTGGCTTATCTTGATTTTTATCAAGCTAAGAAGATATTCACATTTTTTTCTCTCTGAGAAATTAGAGATCTGGATCCTTTCTGTTTCTTGGCTGGAGGAGACGCGCATAAGTATATACTTAATTAATACTAAATTTAAAAAAAAAGAAATCTTCTCTCTACTATTTACATTCCTTTTTGGTCTGTACTTCCCACTAATTATTTTGGATATTCAGTTTCTGTTGCCTTTGAATAAAGTGAGGTAAGGATCTGCCTTCAGTCCTGGATAGGGTTACTTGATTGGTGTTTACATAAAGCTAATTAGCTTATCTTTTGCCCTTTACTCTCTTCTCAGGCCTTGGCACAGTGGCATTTTTGAGGGTGAAGAAGGCAGCCAGCAGTGGCTGTGAGAAGTTCTCTGGGTGGGGAACAAACCTGGTGTCCTGCTTTGATTAACCACAGACCAATCATTTGAACTGAGTGACATGCCCTTCGGTTACTCTCAAGCTTTTGTAACCCTTTCACCTACCCTTTAGAGTAACAGAATCCTTTTTCCAAACTCAATCGAAGGTGGAATACCAAATACCAGTATATAACATGGATGAAGAGGAGCTGCTTTGTTTGCATTCAGTAGGTGGGGAGAGGGTAGGACACCTCATAGCCCTGCCCTTTCGGCCTTGGCCTGGTTGATTAAGGAAATAAGGTACAGAGATAGTTTGAGGTCAAGTTCAGGTTTTATGTAACCCTTAGAATCACTGGAATTTATTTATTATTATTATTATTATTATTATTATTATTATTGAGATGGAGTCTCGCTCTTTTGCCCAGGCTGGAGTGCACCATCTTGGCTCACCGCTACCTCCACCTTCCAGGTTTAAGTGATTCTCCTGCCTCAGCCACCCAGGTAGCTGGGATTACACGCGTGTGCCACCACACCTGGCTGATTTTTGTGTTTTTAGTAGAGAGGGGGTTTTGCCATGTTGCCGAGGCTGGTGTTGAACTCCTGACCTCAAGTGATCCACCTGTCTTGGCCTTTCAAAGTGCTGAGATTACACACATGAGCCACCATGCCTGACCACAGAGTCACTATAATTCATGAATTATTAGAAATATTAAATACTTACAAATTTGATAAATTTATCCTATAAACAGTACATCTTTTCAATCTTTGTTCTGTTTTAATGTGCACAGCTTTCACTCTACTCAGTTCCCAAAGGTCAATCGAAGTATGTGGAGGAGTCAAGGAGCCCGCTTGAAGAAAGCATCTCACAGCTCCGACACTACTGTGAGCCATACACAAGCTGGTGTCAGGTACAACTATTCTGAAAATGGAGTGAACGCACTTCTATTTAGAGTCAATAGAGAAAAGTCTATATTGGCTGCATGTTTTTGGAAAAAGGCATGATAAAGGGCCCCGAGATGGTTGACAGAGGCTGGGAAGGGTAATGGGGGCCTGGACGGAAGGTGGGGAAAAAAATAGCAAGAATGATAAGACCTATTTGATAGCACAGCAGGGTGACTACAGTCAACCATAATTTAATTGTACATTTTAAAATAACTTAAAAGAGTGTAATTGGATTGTTTGTAACACTAAGTATAAATGCTTGAGGGGGATGGATACCCCATTCTCTATGTTGTGATTATTTCACTTTGCATGCCTGTGTCAACACATCTCATGTACCCCATAAATGTATACACCTACTATGTACCTTCTATGTACTATGTAAACTTCTGGTAGTTAAGATAAAGTCAGCACATTTGTGCAAATATTTTTGTATCAGGTAGGCATGACTACTGGTATTCCTAGTGTGGCTTGTTTTGTTTTGTGTTGTAATCAAATTACTTAGTCTCTACCTTTCAGCCTAAGATTGGTTTTCGTTTTTTACTTTTTCTTCCATGCATGATACTCAGTGCACAGAATATCTCTCTGGGTGATAGATTAGTTATCTACATGTTTATTTCCACTACTACTAAATATAAAAACTGGCCGGGCACGGTGGCTCACGCCTGTAATCCCAGCACTTTGGGAGGCTGAAGTGGGCGGATCACGAGATCAGGAGATCGGGACCATCCTGGTTAACACAGTGAAACCCCGTCTCTACTAAAAATATAAAAAGTTAGCCAGGAGTGGTAGCATGTGCCTGTAATCCCAGCTACTTGGGAGGCTGAGGCAGGAGAATCACTTGAACTCGGGAGGCAGAGGTTGCAGTGAGCTGGGCTCGCACCACTGCACTCCAGCCTGGGCGACAGAGCGAGGCTTCATCTCAAAAAAAAACTTTCTCATAATTGTAATAGTTTTTGTAATTATAATGGTTTAATTTTCCTGGGTAGAACGAAGTATTAATGAATAGAAATATTTCTAATTCCTGGCTCCTTTTTCATACCAGCAATTTCTAGCCCTTTTCTAGAAGAACCAATTTAATTTTTTTAATAGTAAAAATATTAAGCTGGCAGAAGAAGTGAACATTCACTCTAGACATTGATCTGAAGTTTTCTTTTCTTTTTTTGAGGGGAGGAGGTAGGGACAAGGTTTCACCATGTTGCCCAGGCTGATCTCGAACTCCTGGGCTCAAGAGATCTGCCCACCTCAGCCTCCCAAGTAGCTCAGACTACAGACAGATACCACCATGGCCAGCTAATATTTTTATTTTTTGTAGAGATGGGGTCTCTGCTGTGTTGCCCAGGCTGGTCTCAAATTCCTGACCTCATGCAGTCCTCCTGCCTTAGTCTCCCAAAGTGCTGGGATTACAGGCATGAAGTAATGGATTTTAATGAAGTGATACTCAGTTCTTTAGGTCTTCCACCTCATTCAGCATTTATTATTTAAGGCCATTTAAAGGATGAGGATAGCTTGTTCTGACTTAAACTGAATTATACGAAACAAATCCTTTTCCAAATGGCAACTAGTTCTGATGTCTTCTGATACCCATGTATCTCTTCCTGTCTTCACTATAGACTTCTTGAAGGTGAGTACCTTCTAACGGGTCTATCATTTCCTTTAGGATCATCTGATGTTCATGTACAAAGTCTTTTTTTTTTTTTTTGAGACAGAGTCTCGCTGTGTCCCTGGCGTGCAGTGGCACGATCTCTGCTCATTGCACCCTCTGCCTCCTGGGTTCAAGTGATTCTCCTGCCTCAGCCTCCTGAGTAGCTGGGACTACAGGCATGCGCCACCACACCTGACTAATTTCTGTGGTTTTAGTAGAGATGGGGTTTCACCACATTAGTCAGGCTGGTCTCTAACTCCTGACCTCAGGTGATCGACCCACCTCAGCCTCCCAAAGTGCTGGGATTACAGGCATGAGCCACCGCGCCTGGCCACAAAGCCTTTTTATTGTTGTTAAGAGAATGTTGACACCTCATTTGCTTTGGGATATAGGCTTCTTTGACTCAATAAAGCTGGCCATTCTTGCTTCAAATGGAGAGCTTCCAGATGTAGGCTCTAATTAATGGCAGATCAGGAAGTAGTTAATGTGAAAGACAGATTTAATCTCATGGAGAAAAGCTTGCCACTTAAGTATCAAGGGGATTGATTTTTAGTCTATTTTTTTTTCTATTTTAATAGAATAGTGAAAAGGCTGGGTTGTTGAAACCATTCTGCTTGGAATCTGCTTCCTGTGTCAGTAGTAAGCCATTCTGCTGAGTAATTTGCAGTGAAAGGAAGATTACAGTAGAAAAAACAGACAAAAAGACCCAGATAGTGTATCCCTTTGTTGAAAAAGTGTTAATAATATGATAATTTATTCAGTAAAGACAAATATATTTGTTCTGTTAACTTTCTAACCAGCGGATCATGTGAATAGTTTCATTCAGTTTCTTTTTACCTTTTTAGGAAACGTACTCCCAAACTAAGCCCAAGATGCAAAGTTTGGTTCAATGGGGGTTAGGTAAGTTGATTTTTAATTAGGCATAATCAGCTACTTCATTAACATTGAACTCTTTATTTAATCGGAGTTCTATGTATGGACTCCAAGAAATCTGTGGATTCCTTAAAATTATATGCATAATTTTAGAGTTTTGTGGGTTTTTCTGGGAAGAGGAGCTGTTGTTTTCATCAGATTTCAGGCAACTAGTGTCCCCAGATAGGTAAGTCTCTTCAAGATCATTAGGATTCTTGGGCTAGCAAGTATAGATCCACTGCTTGAAAAAAAAAACAACTTATTTCCAGGCGCAGTGTAATGCGCCATACTAATTAACCAATAGATTTTCAGAATTGGAATAGCTCATTTGCACCGCAATGAATACATGCTGTAGAAGTTTTGAAGCAGGAAAGAGCTGAGCTGGTATACCTGGGAAAGGTCTTACTGCATAATTGATAGTGTTCTTACATTTTTTTACATTTGGTTTTATTTTCCTTGATTGTTTTTCACTTGTGGGACATTTATCACATACACTCACAAACTGGATTCACAGTCTGTGTTCTGACTGATCTCAAGCAGGAACTGGTAAATAAATAAAGATGTTGATCATATTTCATTCCCCTCATTGGGCATCTCAGAAACGAAATCTTGTTTTTACGAGGGTTTGTTTCCATGATGGAACAAAATAAACATAAGTACAGTTTATTTGCTAGGATCATCATACTGTGTTGATATCCTGATGTTTCTGAGACTATCAGATAAATTTTATCATTTGAAAACAGATATAGTAATAGTTGCCTACTGGTTCTTTTTTTTTTTTTTGAGATGGAGTTTTGCTCTTGTTGCCCAGGCTGGAGCGCAGTGGCGCAGTCTCAGCTCACTGCAACCTCTGCCTCCTGGGTTCAAGTGATTCTCCTGCCTCAGCCTCCTGAGTAGCTGGGATTACAGGCATATGCCACCACACCCAGCTAATTTTTTTAATTTTTAGTAGAGACAGGTTTTCATCATGTTGGCCAGGCTAGCCTCAAACTCCTGACCTCAGGTGATCCACCCATCTCGGCCTGCCAAAGTGCAGTGATTACAGGTGTGAGCCACCTTGCCTGGACTTTTTTTTTTTGAGACAGAGTCTCACTCTGTTCCCCAGGCTGGAGTGCAGTGGCGTGATCTCAGCTCACTGCAACCTCCGCCTGCTGGGTTCAAGCAATTCTTCTGCCTCAGCCTCCCAAGTAGCTGGGACTACAGGCATGTGCCACCATGCCTGGCTAATTTTTTGTATTTTTAGTAGAGACAGGGTTTTACCATGCTGGCCAGGCTGGTCTCGAACTCCTGACCTCAAGTGAGCCACCATTCTCGGCCCCCTACTGGTTCTTTAAATTATTAAGGCATGTTAATAAGTAACATCTTCATTTTATTAATTTCATAAACACTTGTTTAAGACTTATATGTCAGGTACTATTCTAAGTGCTTTAAAAATACCAGTTTATTGGGGGTGGAGTGAGAATGGTTAATGAGTACAAAAATATAGTTATAATGAATAAGATCTAGTATTTGGTAGCACAATAGGGTGACTGCAGTCAGCAGTACTTTACTGTACATTTTATTATTTATTTATTTATTCATATTTTTTTGAGACAGATTCTTGCTCTGTTGCCCAGGCTGGAGTGCAGTGGTGCGATCTTGGCTCACTGCAGCCTCCACCTCCTAGGTTCAAGGAATTCTCCTGTCTCAGACTCCCAAGTAGCTGAGACTACAGGCGTACACCACCACGCCTGCCTAATTTTTTGTATTTTTAGTAGCGACGGGGTTTCACCATATTGATCATACTGATCTCGAACTCCTGACCTTCAGTTATCTACCCACCTTGGCCTCCCAAAGTGTTGGGATTACAGGCGTGAGCCACCACGCCAGCCTATTTATTGTACATTTTAAATAACTAAAGTTATACTCTTATAGTTATTGTGAATAAACTAAAAGAGTATAATTGAGATGCCTGTAACACAAAGAAAAATGATAAATACTTCATACTCATTTACCCTGATGTGATCATTATGCATTGTATGCCTGAACCAAAATACCTCATTTACCCCATAAATATATACCTACTATGTACCCACAAAAATTTGAAATATATATATAAATTTAATCCTCATAACAACCCTGACAGATACTTTATTATCTTCATTTTTATATGAGGGAACTAGAGAACTCGTGATATAGTCTTTTATCTGTACATGTGTGGCTGAGAGGTCTCTTGTTTAAATTTTTCTGAGACAGGATCTTGCTCTGTCATCTAGGCTGGAGTGCAGTGGCGTGATCATAGCTCACTGCAGCCTCGACCTCATAGGCTCTAGCAATCCTCCCAGCTCAGCCTCCCGTGTAGCTAGGATTACAGGCATGCGCCATCACACCCAGATAATTTTATCTGTTTTTTGTAGAGACAGGGTCTCACTTTGTTGCCCAGACTCTGTGCAGTCTTAAAACATGTCTTCTTTCCCCTTTCTTTGTGATTTACCCACTTTGGCCCAGCTCACCAGAGCCATCTGGGTGTTCCTCTGTCAACTGCTCTGTGTACACATCTAGAATTGAGCAACACTGGGCTAGTAGGCAGAAATAAAGGGAAGTAAAAAATTGCCTCAAATGACCCAGACTAGAGAATGGAAAGTAAAAACTAGGCTAAAGGCAAAATAAGTAAGAGGCCAGACAGTCATTAATGGAAACACAACACAAGTCCTATAGTAGTATTTAAAATGATCACATTTCCCAGAGAACCGAGGAAAAGGAAAACTGGCATGTATCTAGTATTAGGGGACAGAATGACTGAGTTTTCCAGTTTATTAGTTCAGTTCTGCGTGTGTTTTTTAAGTCACCATCCTGCCAGACCTTGGAAATTGTGGTTGGTTAAGACAGTGGTCACAACCACTGAGATGCATGCAATACATTATTCAATACTAGTGCAAATACAGAGATAATCACAGACCATTATTGAAGGTACAGAGGAAGGAGATTAGTTTAATAGAAATTGAGGAGGTGAGAGCAGTCAGGGAAGGATTTCTGAAATGAATCTTCAAGGAGCAGTGTTAACCACAACACTGCTGGAGGGACTGCTGGAGGCAGGCATTGCACACTGGGCACAGCATGACCAGGCTTAGAGGTATGACTTGGTATTGGGTGTTCAAGGAACCCTAAGCAGATACCGAGTGCTGAAGATGAGACTGAGAAGGAGACATTAGGGCTTTGTTTAAGTCATGACCTAGCTAAAATTCATCTGTTAATTCATCTAGTATTCATCAACTTCTGGAATTGTGATTTTTGTTTTGTTTTTGTTTTTCTTTGGAGACAAGGTCTCACTCAGTCACCTAGGCTGGAGTGTAGTAGCGTGATCATAGCTCACTGCAGCCTCGACCTCCTGGACTCAAGCAATCCTCCCACCTCAGCCTCCCAAGTAGTTGGGACCACAGGTGTGCACTACCACACCTGGCTAATTTTGTTGTTGTTGTTGTTGAGACAGGGTTTTGCTATGTTGTCCAGGCTGGTCTTGAACTCCTGGCCTCAGGCAGGCCTCCCCCCTTGGCCTCCCAAAGTGCTGGGACTACAGGTGTGAGCCACCACCTCTGGCCATCATTCTTAATAATTATTTATTGAGGCCAGGCACAGTAGCTCACACCTATAATCCCAGCACTTTGGGAGGCTGAGGCGGGCGGATCACGAGGTCAGGAGATCAAAACCATCCTGGCTAACGTGGTGAAACCCCATCTCTACGAAAAATAGAAAAAATTAGCTGGGCGTGGTGGCACGCGCCTGTAGTCCCGGCTATTCAGGAGGCTGAGGCAGGAGAATTGCTTGAACCTGGGAGGCAGAGGTTGCAGTGAGCCGAGATCACGTCACTACACTCCAGCCTGGGCGATAGAGAAAGACTGTCTCAAAAAAAAATATATCTATTGAATGAGTATCCATTATTACCACTGAGGGAAGATAACACAGAAGTGTAAGCAATCCATTGTTAAACAGCTTGTATTTTCCCTGGGGAGACACCAGATACACACCTGAATAATTAAGCACAGGGTACTATAGGATTAGGTACCAAGTAATGGTACAGAGAATAAATATGATGGGACTTTAGAGGAGGGAGAGAGGTATGGACTGATGAGCTTAGGAAAGGCTTTTCTCTGGAGGTGGGACTCAAACTGGCTTTTAAGAGGTGAGATTGGCTCAATGGAGAGGAGAGGAGGCATCATATGAATGAAGTCAGAAGGCATGTTCAGGCATGGTGCATAGGCTCAGGCATGGTGCATAGGCTCATATTTTTATTGATTCTATCACCATCAATGGTGGTCAACAGTGGCTATTTCCTGAGTGAACTTATAAGTTTCCTTTATTATACAAATTTATTCTTTTCTTGAGTTCAAATAATGAGTTCAGATGGCAAATGATACTTTTCTGAGTCTGATTTTTTGTTTTTGTTTGTTTGTTTGTTTTGAGACAGAGTCTCATTCTGTCGCCCAGGCCGGAGTGCAGTGGCACAATCTTGGCTCACTGCAACCTCCACTTTCCAGGTTTAAGCTATTCTCCTGTCTTAGCCTCCTGAGTAGCTGGGATTACAGGCGTGCGCCACCATGCCCGGCTAATTTTTTTTTTTTTTGTATTTTTAGTAGAGATGGGGTTTCACCATGTTGGTCAGGCTGGTCTTGAGCTCCTGACCTCTTGATCCGCCTACTTCAACTGCTCAAAGTGCTGGGATTACAGGTGTGAGCCACTATGCCTGGCCTTTTTTTTTTTTTTTTTTTTTTTTTTTTAAGAGACTGTGTCTTGCTCTGTGGCTCAGGCTGTCAGGCTGGAGTGCAGGAGCATGATTCTAGCTTACCACAGCCTTGAACTCCTGGGCTCAAGCGATCCTCCTGCCTCAGCCTTGAGAAGTGCTGAGTTTATAGGAATGAGCCACCACTCACAGCCTGTATTTGGTTCCTCAGTTTCAGAGAGGAAGCAGCAAAGCTTCAGATAGCAATAGGTCTGCTCAAAGATTTATCCAAATCTATTCTGTTTTTGTGTTTGCATAACAAGAATTTAGATAGCGAAGGATCCCTGTATTTGTATTCCTCTCTGTGCAAATTGCTGATTCAGATTTCATATTGCTTTCAGGAATATGAAAGTAATTTAATATTACTTCATTGTCAGTAGGTTGGACCAAAAGTGTTTGAAAATTGGACACTTGACGCCGGGCATGGTGGCTCACACCTATAATCCCAGCACTTTGGGAGGCTGAGGTGGGCGGATAACCTGAGGTCAGGAGTTCGAGACTACCCTAGCCAACATGGTGAAACCCAGTCTCTACTAAAATCACAAAAATTAGCTGGGCATGGTGGTGGGCACTTGTAATCCCAGCTACTTGGGAAGCTGAGGCAGGAGAATCACTTGAACCGGGGAGGCAGAGGTTGTAGTGAGCCGAGATCATGAAATTGCACTCTAGCCTGGGTGACGAGAGCGAAACTCCATCTCAAAAAAAAAAAAAGAAAAAAGAAAAAATTGGACACTTGCTCTGTGAATAGTAAATCTTGTTTATATGTCACACAAAAAGAATATGTTGGAAAGAAGTATACTAGCAGAATGCAGAGTATGTGGTTTGAAAAGCCCTTTAATACTATATATGCAAATTATATACTGTATAAGACTTTTTGTTTTGTTTTTTTAATGAGAAATTTATGGAACTGCTTCCTGTTTTAATTCTGTTGTAGACAGCTATGACTATCTCCAAAATGCACCTCCTGGATTTTTTCCGAGACTTGGTGTTATTGGTTTTGCTGGCCTTATTGGACTCTTTTTGGCTAGAGGTAGGTGCAGTTTTGTGGGTTTAACAGCTCATAAAGCAGAGATAGGATATATGTTTCTTTCTTTCCTTTCATTTACCAGGTTCCAGAATAATGAGTTGGTTCCTAAATATGGCTTTTTTAATGTATAATTGATATGGTTATTATATTTGATTTTAAACATAAATAGAAATTGTATACTCTTGGTAAAAAAAGAAAAAAAAAAAGGCCAGGCACAGTGGCTCATGCCTGTAATCCCAGCACTTTGGGAGGCCGAGGCAGGCAGATCACGAGGTCAGGAGTTCGAGACCAGCCTGACCAACATGGTGAAACCCCATCTCTACTAAAAAGACAAAAAGTAGCTGGGCATGGTGGTACATGCCTGTAATCCCAGCTACTTGGGAGGCTGAGGCAGGAGAATCGCTTGAACCTGGGAGGCGGAGGTTGCAGTGAGCAGTGATCATGCCACTGCACTTCAGCCTGGGCGACAGACAGAGCTAGACTCCTCAAAAAAAAAAAGAAAGAAAGAAAGAAATTAGTTATCCTTTATAGGCACATTTTCTTGATCAAACCCGTATTGTTCTTTGGTACAGAAAGAGTGAAATTTTGTTCAAAGTCTTTCACACCTGAGAAATAAACTGTTTCTAAGCGTTTCACTATTAAGATCAGGCTGTTCATCACAGTAAATAGAACAGTGATTTAATAGAGATTTTATTACCTTCTTGATTTGTCATGGCTTCTGTCAGTGATGACATAAAAACTTTTAAAATGCTTAAAATTCAATGCTAACAAGTGCCAACTTAAAAATATTACTACACTGCTAGATATAAAGTATTTATAGGAAATAAAGGCTGATAAAATACTTCACTATGGTGAGATTAATTTGTTAGGAACTACTTGAAGTTTCACTGCTTGGAAACTAAATGTTTGTGATATTAAAATTCTGACCTTTCTGTCATTCCTAATGAAGAAAGTTTATGAACCCTGTAATCAGACCCCCATAAAAGAGAACCATAGAGACTCGTTTGGTCCCTTTATTGGTTTGTTTTGCATTGCTATAAAGGAATATCTGAGGCTGGGTAATTATAAAGAAAAGAGGTTTATTTGGCTCATGGTTCTGCACGCTGTACAAGAAGCATGGAGCCAGCATCTATTTCTATTGAGGGTCTCAGAAAGCTTCCAATTGTGTTAGAAGGCAAAGTGGGAGCAGGCGTGTCACATGGAGAGAGATGCCAGGCTCTTTTAAACAACCAGCTCTCGTGTGAACTAATAGACTGAGAAATCACCCATTATCATAGGGAGGGCACAATGCCATTCAGGAGGGATCTGCCCCCATGACCCAAATACCTCCCAGCCTGGGGGGTCATGTTTCCACATGAGATTTAGAGGGGCAAACATTCAAACTATATCAGTCCTATTCCTCCAATTTAAAAAATCTTCCATCTACATGCAATAGCTGTTATTTTATTTTATTTGCTTTATTTTTTCAAGATGGAGTCTTGCTCTGTTGCCCAGGCTGGAGTGCAGGGGCGAAATCTTGGCTCACTGCACCCTCTGCCTCCTGGGTTCAAGTGATTCTTCTGCCTCAGCCTCCCGAGTAGCTGGGATTATAGGTGTGCACTATCACACCCAACTAATTTTTGTATTTTTAGTAGAGATGGGTTTTGCCATATTGGCCAGGCTGGTCTCCAGCTCCTGACCTGAAGTGATTGGCCTTCTTTGGCCTCCCAAAGTGCTGGGATTATAGGTGTGAGCCACTGCGCCCGGCCTTATTTTATTTTTTAAAATTGGTTTCTTTTTTGAGACAGGGTCTCACTCTACCACCAAGACTGGAGTACAGTGGTGCAATCATAGCTCACTGCAGCCTGGATCTCCTGGGCTCAAGTGATCCACCCACCTCAGCCTTTCAAGGAGCTGGGATTACAGGCGCCCGCCACCATGCACAGTTAATTTTTGTATTTTTAGTAGAGATGGGGTTTCGCTATGTTGCCCAGGCTGGTCTTGAACTCCTGATCTCAAGCCATCGACCTCCCTTGGTGCTCCCTGAAGTGCTGAGATTACAGGCATGAGCCCCTGCGCCTGGCCAGTGGCTGTTATTTTTAAATCTGGAGGGTAGACACTGCCCTGGTGGCACTACCAGCTCATCTGTGGAAGCAACTCATGTCATAGTCTTCGTGCCCTCCTCCCGTCTCATGCAGAATGTGTAAGAATTAAATTTCCAGCTTATTTTTTGTAATCAACTTATGAACCAACATTTTTTCCAAAACTTCTTTCATCTCATTTCTTGCAAAGCTGTTCAAATGAGCATTCGGTCTTGTTTAGATAGTATTTGAGATTGATGGACATCCCTAGGCCAGGGTGTTGGGATTTCAGCTGTTGTTAGGGAGGTAGGAACGTAGAAGTGAGTGAAAGGAGCTTCCCCCTCCCTCACCATGGTTAGAGCATGTGGGGAAGTCTTCCAGGTCCAAAGAAAGCTCTTTTTCTCTGTCGTGGGTATGTTCCTACAATGCCAAGAGTTTGTCCCTGGCATATCCACTAGGGTGACCATCCTAAGGAAGATTGGAGACCGTGCTGTCTTGGCCAGAGCAGCAGCATGAGGACACCTGCTACAGTAGGTTCTGGTCCTCCGATTTTGTTTGTTTCTTTGCCTCTTCTTCCTTTTCCTGGGGAGAGCTTAGTAGTATTAAAATAATTTGAGACCTTAATTCTTTTTCACAAATATTCACAGAGGCATACGCACACACATGTGCAATAGCAGGTCTTTTCCCCTGGGCGATGGGTATAGAAAGACCTCAGGTGAGCAGTGTCAGAGCGTTCACTGAGCAGCATGAATGGGATGATAGGGATGTCTGTGGGTAGCCAGAGTGGTTTGCAGGCCCCTCCAGGTAGATGGTCCCTTATGAGGGCAGCAGCATGATGGGTGGGTACAGAAGGTCCCTCCAGATGGGGTTTCTTTTCTTTTCTTTCTTTTTTTTCTTTTTTTGAGACAGTCTTGCTCTGTTGCCCAGGCTGGAGTGCAGTGGCATGCTCTCAGGCTCACTGCAACACTGCCTCCTGGGTTCAAGTGTTTCTCCTTCCTTAGCCTCCTGAGTAGCTGGGACTACAAGCGTGCGCCACCACGCCCACCTAATTTTTGTACTTTTAGTAGAGATGGGGTTTCACCATGTTGGCCAGGCTGGTCTGGAACTCCTAAAGTCAAGTGATCCTCCTGCCTCGGCCTCCCAGTGTGCTGGGATTATAGGTGTAAGCCACTGTGCCTAGCCTGGTGGAATTTCTTGAATGTATCTGCCATGGTAGTCTGCTTCAGTTGATGAGGATGGCCATGACCGTGGTGGTGACAAGGTGCTCTCAGAGAGATGAGTGGATGTCCATTCAGAGGAAATGGGCCCAGCCAGACCACTCCAAGTTGACACATGATTGTTGACGCTACAGTTGCCTTCTGGCGGCTCTCCCGAGCACTGGCAACCAGTGGTTCCCCCCACCCCTGGCAGTGCTGATAGTGACAACCCATACCATTGGCCTCTTGGGAGATGTGGGCATGAAGGTAGGGGTGGGGGAGTATGATTACACCACCTTCCTGAAGTTCTGGAGTCCCTGGCTCATTGTGTGAACCAGCAGGAGCTGGAGGCCCGAAAGCTGCTGCTTCTTGGCTCTCCCTGGAGGAGTGAGAAATGACTGAGTGGCAGGTTGCTGCTCTTCCCTCAGTCCTCACTTGGGTGAGCCGCTTCGAGTGAATGGGGTGGGGGAGGGGCAATATGCAGGTATCACAGGCTTTTCTAGGATAATTATACCCTTTCAATTCATGCAACAGGATCGGGAGAGAAACAGTAATTCGTTAATACTCTAGGTTGATAACATTTGTATTCTCTTCAGCAACCCCAGTTCCATCTTTGGGGATTTGTCTGTTTAAAGTTTTAAAGCCAATAAACAGCACTTACGTGATTAGAACTGTTTAAGGATTAACATACACATTCTGGTGGGGCTCAGTGGCTTACGCCTGTAATCCCAGCACTTTGGAAGGCTGAGGCAGGAGGATCACCTGAGGTCAGGAGTTCAATACCAGCCTAGCCAACATGGTGAAACCCCGTCTCTATTAAAAATACAAAAATTAGCCAGGCGGGAGAGAGATCCAAGATGGCCGATTAACAACAGCTCAGGATTGTAGCTCCCAGTGAAAGCGCAGACAGCGAGTGGACGCCGCACTTTCAGACGAATTTTTGTTGCCCACAGACTAGGAGATTCCCGGCGGAGGAGCCACA